>CAJQZJ010033682.1:349205-373249 GCA_907164525.1 Lophiomys imhausi | reverse complement strand
CAGATGGAATGTGACAAAGTATTGACTCTTACACTATTTCAGTGGAAGAAAGTGGGTCACTCATCTTTCAATTTCCCTTTGGGTTTAAATTTTCATCGTAGAAATTTGAAAAACACTTCAAGTATAAAATTGAAAAAAAGTTGGAGGTGAATAAAATAATACTTATATCCATTAATTCAAAGATAATTTCTACCTTAGTAATAGAACATCATACTCACCCTTGGGTACTGAGTAAATATTTGGAAATTCTTATCCTCAAAGTATATGTTTAGGCATTCCATTTTGGTTTCAAAGATCTCTCCATTTCAAGGACAGAACACAAAAGCTAAGAACTGCAAGCAGTTATTATTTTAACTTATCAAATACTTTCAAACTTAGCAGGGAAAAATAACCATTAATTTTGCTACTCATGGGTTAAAACTTGAGGAAGGGCTTGGCTGAGTAATTGTTGCTTTACACCAACTTGTCTTAGATGTTGGCCCAGGCTTGGGGTTTCTAAAGGCTCCATGGGACTGGATATCGAAGATGGCTCACTCGCATAAGCAGCAGACGATGCTGCCCACCAGCCATCCAGTCTGGCCTCTCCAGTGAGGTGATCTCAGGGCAATTAAATTTCTTACAGTACAGCTTACACCCCAAGTTTCTAAGCCAGCGAATCCCAATCTGTGGATCACAACCCCTTTGAGGGTCACATATCAGATATCCTGCATATCACATACTTACATTAAAGTTCATAACAGTAGCAAAATTAGCTACGAGGTAGCATTGAAATAACTTTATCGTTGGTGGTCACAGCACGAGGAACTATATTCCAGGATTGCAGCTTTAGGAAGGTTGAGAACCAGTGTTCTAAGCAAATCAAGCAAAAATCACTCAAGCTTTGTTGTTGTTGTAGCTGGACGCTGAATACTCTTCAGAAGCCCAGATGTAAAAGGCTTGCTCCCCAGAGGGGTGAACTAGGCAGTGATGGAGCCTGTGAGGGATCTACAGTCACTTGGAGGTGTGTTCCCCCAAACAAGCCGTGGGACCCTGGCCTATCTCATCTTTCTAGAGATACAAGCACACCCACCCACATGAAGCCTGCCAGTCAGGCAGCCAAGTGGCCCACCTTAGACTCGAACCTTCAAAATCATGAGCCAAAATAAACCTCTACTTCATCGATGATCTGTGTCTACTCTTTTATTATGATGGCATAAAAGGACTAATGTACCTCCAATAACTTAACTTTGCATATACACAGCTGATGGGGTGGTGTTAAACATTCTAAATGTTAATTAACTGGTCCTGTTTGCTGTCTGTTACTTACATTGTCTCTGACTGGTTGAATAAAATGCTGAGGCTGGAGATTGGGCAAAGATAGAGGTAGATGGGACTAAGATGCTTCTGAGACAGAGAGCGTCTTGGAAAGAAGAAGCTCCAAGAAGCAACTGGAGCAGGAAGGAAGACACATGCCATGAGGTAGATTAAAGAAGATCATTCCACATGGCCTGGAACATCGACATAGCATGGAGAATAATAGTCCATAGGGATGTATGCATATATGGGGTCATATTTTGGTAATAGAAGTATGAGCTAGCTTAGATGGGCTAGGATTGCATCATTCAGGCCAAGGCTTGTTAAAATCCATCTGGTGTCTGTGTGTATTCATTTATAATGGCGGGTTAAGGATTAACAGCTGCCGAACCAACTAAATATAATATAAATACTAACAAATAATTTAATTAGCCTTTTTTTTCTGCACACAGCCTAAATTCTGTTGCAGCTTTTGTGTAGGGTGGAGGTAGTTGTCCCTACAGTATGTGCTAATCACTCTTTTCCTCTGGGAAGGGATAGAGGGTCTTGAGGAGTTCTCACCATTCACCCCAGGGCTTGAGTTCTTCATTTTTCCTAAATAGAAACTTTGAAATATAAATACACTCTCAAGAGGTATATGGCCATATCTCCATACTCATGAATACTGCCTGCCCATTTACCATCCTTTCCTGACCTATGTATGTGCTAAGAGTTTTAGCTGAACACACCATGGTCAAGCTGAGACCCCATTTCCCACTTTACCTATAACTATGGCACCCAGGCTAAGTTCTAGTGAGTGGAATGTGTGTGCATGGTGGGGGAAGGTGATATGGGCACTGGTGTCAGTCTCTGAAGAGCTGTTTGCCCCCTTCCTCCCTTGCAGATGTGCAGAACCATCTTGGGTGGTGAGCCGAGAGCTACATGCTGAAGATGATTTCTTGGTCCATCTGCATGTGCTTGTCCACTGACTTTCTGTAGATGTGTGTGGCCTTCAAGAATAATACTCTTGTGTGACCCTGGAAAAGCATCAACACCATGACAGAACAGTTCTCACAAAAGCCAGGAAGGGTTACAGGAAGTTTTAACTTTGCCTTTTCCAGGTCAGACGCCATGTAAGATACCTGAGGTTCTGATGACATCAGAAGTCATCATGCCAGCCCTTCATCACATGTCTTTTTTTTTTTTAAGATTTATTTTAGTTTGTGTGTGTGTGTGAGTGAGTGTATGTAGCACATGCATGAAGGTACCCCGGGAAGCACAAGAGGTCAGATCCCTTGGAACTGGAGCTACAGGTTGTGAGCTGCCTGCTGTAGGTGCTAGGAACTGAACATGGGTCCTCTGTACACACAGTACATGCTCGTAATCGATCAGCCATCTCTCCAGCCCTTCTCTCTCATTTCTTTAGTCCGAATTTCCTGTTGTATGCAGCTAAACCTAGTTCTGGGTTACTTACAGTTTTAGTAGAAAGAGCTAGACTTCAAGTGAGCTGAAAGGCAGCGGGACAAAACACACAAACCTCAGTACCATGTGGTCCCCATGCACACAGCCTGGAAGACTGACTCAGCTTCCTTCAGACTTATATGAAGGTCTGAGAGCCTAAAAGGGCAGGAACCAAGGCGAACACTGGGAAAGGAAAGGAGCAGAGACAAATTTCCACACAATTCTCTTCATGCTGTTTCCACATACTAATTCATCTTCATAACCTTTCAGAAGAAACTGCTGCCCTGACCTGACCTCATGGGACAAAGTTCTGGCAGGACCAAGCTGTGACCCAGAACGAGACATACAACTGTGGATCCACTACATGGTATAATCTGTGCCACCAGGCTTGGTCTCTGTGTCTTAGGACAAGAGAACCTGGTACTTAATCCCTTACCTGAAAGGACCTCTACCTTTAGCTTCCAAGCACAGGCTAGGCAAGTGTGTTGGTTAGAAAACAGGGCCAAGGGCTCCTGGGGTAGCAAACCACTTGCTACTACAAAATTCCTACCTGGAAGCCTAAAACTCATATTTCTTATAAGGAGGGAATAATTGTTACATAAATTTATTGGTTATGTAAATATATAAGTATTTGCAGAACTTTATGAACTTGCTGATAAATAAATGTTCTATTTGTATGAGAAAGAAGTCTGGTAGGATTCTGCACCACAGAATAAACCTGGTAAAGAAGTGTAGATATCACTGTAATCTGTTTTGACTTCATAACATTTTTAAAGTAAGAGTTTTCAGCCAAGCACTGTAATTGCTCTCTTGTTCCCACCCTCTTGGTCTTCCCTAAGAGCTTCAGTTCTCCTGGCAACCCACCCGAGAGGGATCATGTTGGAGAATCTATTGAAGACTCAGAAGCCTCGCCACAGAGACACCAGCTAATACATGTGGGCACACTATGGTGACTCACTCCACAAATGAGATGTCAGTGGGACCTAGGCAAGAGGGCAAGGACATATGGAAGGCAAAGAGTGTGGTCCTGAAGCTGTCTCCAGTCCCCTTGCAGTCATGAGTGAATGGGCATCAGGAGGAATGGCAGGAGATGGACCAAAGAGTGCTGATCAGAGACAAGAGTAGACCATGGCAGAGAACTGAGGCCGAGGTGACCCCGGGGTGACTGGAATGCCTAAACTGAAAGGTAGAACCCTACAGGATTTGGCAGCAGTGTTTTCTAGCTGGCACATCCACTTGTTTTCCACAAGAGCACTGGGGTCCCTAGTCAACTATGGACACATGAACCTCAAGGGTGCCTTGACAAGCAGCGAGCACTCTTTGGAGGCATACTTTAAAAGCAAACAGAATGCAGAGACCTCAAAAAGGTATTCCTTTTTTTAAGGAAAAACTGAGAAGCCAGGCTGCTTTTAAGTATGTGTACTTAAGCCTCAAGTTATCCCTTTCCTTTGTATTTCCTGGGCTTACTCTAACCCGCTCACCAATCAGGGCAGGAGACCACCAGCCACAAGTCTGGAAGTCTAGGGTCACCTGATAACTTGGGGCCAACTGAGGCTGGGGAGGGGTGTTGAAGAAGGCACTAATGGGTTGAACAGAACAGTCCAGTATCTCAATTGTTTACAGAATACATTCCATTCAAATCCTGGGTCAGCCCCAACCATCCCTATGAGCCTGATCAAGTTTACCTCTATTATGCCTGCTTCTCCGCTGGTGAGGCTGCAGCAACACAATATGGGAAGTGCTCAGAGCAAATCATTTGCACAGTGCCTGCTAAATAGCCCATGTGCTAAGAACATGAAGTCTGGAGAAACTACTCCCCACTCAATGGTCAGGGATAACATCTCTCCAAGCCCTGTGTCTGTCGGTACAATGAACAATCTTTTAAAATCAAAACTAATGTTAAATAGTCCGTCTGAGAGCAACAAGGGAGACATGACCAAGGCCACAAAGTAAAGGGTTAAGAGGAGTGAATGGAATTGTGTTGTAAGGTGTGCATTCCTAAGCCCCAAAACAAGGCCACTAACTCCTACTTCTTCCCTTCTGGACAGAGCATACCCAGTGAGCTCTATTGGCAAGATCCAAATTTGATTCTGTGGTAAGTCAGAGCCTCAGTTTTCAAGAAGCAATTTGTAAAAAGTCTGGGCTGGGGAGGTAACTCAACTAATAAAGTACCTGGAATGCAAGCAAGAGAACCTCAGTTCAGCCCCCACAGCCCATGTAAAAAAGCCAGCTGTGGCAGCACTACGGAGGAAGAGACTGGTGGGTGCCTGGGGCTCACTGGCCAGCCAGCCCAGCATCATGGTGAAGCTCTCTGCCAGTGGGAGACCCTGTCTCAATAAGTAACATGGACAGTACTCTGAGGAATGACATGAGGTTGGCCTTTGAACTCCATCAAAAGCACACACACACACAGTTAGCAAGGAATAAAACTTCTCAAGTGTGCTGCCTGTGATATGCATGCCAGTAAACACTGTGGGTGGGAGACACACACTGGCTGTCAGTATAAATGGTCTTCTTCTCACTGAGGTCACAATTAGGAGTCTTAAGTGTCATCGCATAGCCTGCCCCATATTCGATGCAAACCCCAGATTCAGCTTGCTGAGGTACCCAGTAGATGCTGCCTGAGCCAGTAAAGGGTACAAAGCACAGAGCAGCAGCTTGGAGGGTTTAGGTGTCAGGTTTTTTGTAGAGTACCCCAGACCCACTTGCCAACCAAGACATCTACCGCCAGCTTGTAAGAATAACAGCAGGCATACAACCCAAGCCCTCTGACAGGCTAGCCGTGCTATGCTACCTGACCTTCAACTGGCCCTTGCCCTCCCTCCAGCTCCACTCACCCTGATTCTCTTGTCATTTTCTTTCCTCAAGGGTCCACTTGCTCTCTCACCTGCTTAGCTCTTTAGTGTAGACTTTACTCTCTCCCTTTGCCACCCCCACCCCGACACCTTTTACCCCCTTCCCTAGAACACACACACACACACACACACGTATTTTTCAGACAATTCAGCCTTTACTTTATTTTTGAAAATAATTCTATAGATTCCATTTTCTTCCATGAAACTAAGGTCAGGCAACAAACAAAATCACACACATTTCTCTCCAACCTCCCACCTGCACCTTAGCCTGGGAAGATGTGAGAACACTCAGGAAGGCAGAGGACAGGAGCTGGTTTGTGGCCAGAGAGGACCTGGTGTCAGCTACTGGCATCTTTGCTCTGAGTCGGCCACCAGGAGCAAGCCCTTAGGGAGGAGCCTCTATACAAGCCCCAGGGGAAAAGAGGCTCAGAGTCCACTGTCTTCCACCAGGCTGGCAATGAATCCTCCTGACGTGTGGAAGGGGGCCAGAAAGGAGGGGGGCCAGGGCAAGAAGAAGTACAGGCCTTCCTCCTGCCGCTTTCCTGACAACTGGCTCCAACACAGGAGGAGTCTTGCTTTTTGCTTTTCCTTTTCCACTTTCCACCTCATAACCACAAACTGCTACGCTGCAGGAAAAGAAGAGGATAGAGGAAGCCAGCCATCAGAGAAGCCAGGAGGCAGTGACCCCTGGCAACCCCACAATCCAATCTGACCCTGACAGTGAAATCCCTTTGGTTAGTCTCATTTGGCCACAAATTCATTCCTTCTTCCAAAATCTGGCCCCGCACTGGGGGAAAGTGGGAAGGGGAAAAAGCTACAAAGGTGGGCTCATGTACTGACAGGAGCCAGGTTGGTGTGGACAGGCCTGGTCAGGAGAGCTGGAGTTGCCAAGCTCTCTGCAAATGCCCTAGTGGAGAACTCAGGACACTATAAACCTGCCCCAACAAGCCCAACCCTCCCAATACCACACAGTGGTTTCTTGTTCAATAACCCCCCAAAACATACCGCACAATACTTCTCCTGATCTGACTCCCTGATAACAGGAGTACAACTCTCATCATTTGTGCACTAGAATGCCACTTGGGGGGGGGGGGGGGGGGGCTGAGACACGGACAGAAAACAGAAGATACATAGGCCCAAGAAGGAAACACTGACAGGATGGTACAGCCCAGGGACTACAGGCCTGTCTCAGCTCATGATATGGTGAGGAGACCCAGCAGGGAAAGGCAGGTGCTGCTAATTCCAGCTAGGGTCATAGCCATCCCAGGTCTGAGGGGGGGCCAGGTGGACACGTCGGCCCCGGAACTGGAAAGTGACAATGCCACGGTAGCCAGCCCTGGGGACACCAGACTTGAGGTCATCCATGACACCCAGGGCCTTAGCAAAGGCCTTGAAGCTGTCTCTGCTAGTGTACTGTACCCGCACCTCCCCCAGTTCCTTCCGTTCATTGGTCCTCACTTTCTCTACCTGTAGCTGGGGGGCACCATAGACACGGGCAAGAAAATCCCGGTCATAGGCCTCCCGCTGCAGGTACGACAAGTCCAACTGGGTGAAGGACACGAACTGCTGGTTCAGCTTGATGAACTTAAGATGCTGGTCAAAAAACTGTCCATGGCTCACACCCTTGCGGCCAAAGGTCATCGTTCTTGAAATTTCTGGACGAATACAGGCCCGGCCCTTCCGCTGCTCAGGTCTGCGCATCCAGTCGTCCCAGAAGGCCTTGGGCCACTTGGGCTCCAGCTCTGCCCACAGATCGGCCAACAGCAGCCATCCAAGGCCAGGAAAAAAGTCTGTTCGATAGAGCAGCTCAGGTTTGCTTGAGTCCACCATCTGCTCCTTGCCATTGTCATTCCAAGCAGACACACACCAAAGGGAGGGGTCTGCTCTCAGCAGGGGGTAGGTGGCCTGGAAGTACTCAAAGAAGTCTGGTGCCACCTCCAGATCATCCTCCACTACCACAGCGGCTGGGTACTTGAACTTGTTGAAGATCTGGCCCAGTGCCCAGCGGTAGTGCCTGGCGATCTTGTAGTAACCCTGGAACTTGCGGTGGTCCGGCTGCACAATGATGTTACTCAGGTCTGGCTGCCGGATGTGTGTGACTGCAGTGCCATAGGAAGCAATGACCTGTGCAGTCTCTTCATGCCCACAATCCTGGCTGACAATGATGGGGAAATGCTCAGCTGAGGGCCGATAGTGCAACAATTTATCCAAGCAGCGCCGGACAGTACTGCGGTCACAGGCAATGACCAGGATGGGGATCACTGCTGGTGAGGGGGTCAGAGGCACACGGGGCCCAGCTGGAGGGGCCACAGTGGCCACTCTCCACTTCTGGCTCCATAAAGCATGATGTTCCTTGATTTGCTGTAATAGTCCCCGCTGCCTCTCCAACTCCACCTCAGCGTCCTCGGCCAGGCGGATCACCTCCCGGGTGAGGCTGGCTGGGTCGTCATCAAGAGCGCTGTCTGAGGGTGACCTGTCAGGTGCTGGGCGTGTCCAGAAGAAGAGGAGCAGCAGAGCATTCCAGCCCACAAAGATGACAGCACCCCAAAGCACAAGCCCTGCAGACTGCTTCTTCACCATCCTGGCCCCCACAGGGGAGGGCAGGCAAGGGGAGGTCTCAAGGCTGCCTCTGGCTTGCTTGGATCAAGTCTCCACACTCTAAGGGTTTATTCTTCTAGGTTGAGAGTAGGAAGAAGCCATGTACCTAAAGAGAAGAGAGAAAAAAAAAAAACAACTGTCACCTCAAGCATGTATAATCCATGTGCCACAGGGGAGGATGAGCACAGGCGAGAAACTGAGGACAGAGGGAAGCAGGATGGTTAACTGAAGGAGTAGGGTGACATGCTCCAGCACTTCAAATGAGCTAATGAGGCCTTAGAAAAGCAATGTAACTTTGACAAGAAGACACAGGGTGATGCTAGTGGAATAGAGCTGAAAAAATAATAAAATAAAAAGACAAACTCCAAGTCCTGGTTCCCTACCAGACAGATTTCACTTCCTGTCTTTCACCCAGAGTCTACTTCTGAAGGAGTGAGGAAAGATCATTTAACCCCCATTTCTCACATCAAACTGCCCTAAAATTACTAATTTAAAAAAATAAGAACTGACTTAGGAATTAGAATGATATGAAATTCTTATCTTTCTGTGTCTGGGATATTTTGTCTGATACAATGATGCCAGAAGTAAGGCTCAGCTGTCTACAACACTCATGTTTATGGAGGCACCACCCACAAATATCCAAGATATGGAATCAGCTCCAGTGTTGGTGACAGATTGACAGATACACAAAATGTGGTATAGATACTCAATGGAGCATTATCAGCCATAAAGAACACAATCCTCTCTATGGAATTGAAGGTATAGTGTTATACAAAAGCCAGACATGAAAAAACACACAACACGTTCTCTCTCATTGTGGTAACAAACAACAACTAAACAACAACTTGAAAGAAGAGAGGTCAGGGAAGATGGCGCCCACCTTTAATCCCAGCACTTGGGAGGCAGAGGCAGGCGGATCTCTGAGTCTGAGGCCAGCCTGGTCTACAAAGCAAGTTCCAGAATAGTCAGAGATACACAGAGAAATCCTGTCTCAAAAAAAAAAAAAAAACCAAAAAGAAAAGAAAGTAAGTAAGTAGAAGAGATCTGGATTATTAGGGAACAGGAAGGGGCCTGAGAGCCAGGAAGGAATGAGAGGGGAAATAGAGAGAGTGAATGCAACCGAAGCATCTGCATAGCAGTGATTATATTAACTTTAAAATCATGCTGCCTATAGTCTCAGTGGTTAGTAATCAGCCATTACCAGTAGACTAAATGAAACTGGAGGCTGAAGTAAAACGATCTGTTGGCTGATACTGTAAGGGTTTCCAGAACAGTTACACAGCAATCAATGCTAAAAACAGCAAACACACTAGCATACAATGGCTTTCATATCCACAAATAATAACTAACAAGAAGTAGTAATGGAGATAAAAAATCCTATGCAAAATTCATGAAAAATATTTAAAAATAAACAAGCATTCAAAAACCTGTATGAAACAAAATAACAATTCCTAAAAACCACAAAATACTTCAATATCGGTTTCCTTGGTTAAATCATACTGGTCCATCAAAAATCTCAATACACACGGGGTATGGTGACACAGGCCTTTAATTCCAGCACTGGGGCAGCAGAGGCAGGCAGATCTTTGTGAGTTCAAGGCCAGCCTGGTCTAGAGAGTGAGTTCCAGGATAGCTAGGGCTACACAGAGAAACCCTATCTCAAAGAAAAAACAAACAAACTCAATACAACTGCTTTTGTAGAGGCAGGTGGATCACTGTGAGTTCAAGGCCAGCCTTGTCTACAGAGTGAGTTTCAGGTTAGCCAAGGATACTCAGACAGAGAAACCCTGCTTCCCCCCCCCCCCAAAAAAAAAGCTTTTGTATGGAGCTACAAAAAAATGTCACTAAAGCTTTCAGGAAAATAGTGAAAATGAGTTGTAAAGAGGACTTGTTCAATGAGATATCAAAATAAAATCTGCTGAAGGTATGCAATTAGACTGTTATAAATAAGCAGACTACCCAACAGAATAGAACAGGACTATAATTACTATATTACTATACAGACATTTGGGGAAACATAAAATTACATCTGTATACAAGGATAATTTCTAAGTGCAACATAAACTTAAAAATTAAAAACCAAACAAACAACAACAAAAACTAAAGTGTAGGAGAAAACATGGTTGCACAGAAAGGCTTTCTAATTATGACTCTCAATGTTGGTGTAACAAAAGAAAACTGCTGTTTTTCCTTACTTGAAGGATGTCCGCATGGATATAAATAGCACAAGGAAGTATCAAGCTGAGTGCTTTTGCAGCATCAATCTCAGATGATCAAAACCACACCAGGGGAAAGGTTCAAGTAACGGAGGGAAGGGGGTATAAAGGTTCTCTAGAAAGTGAATCAGTAAGGGTGACCCCTAAGAAATACACATAGTCCTTACACATATCAAAAACTGTTCAACTTCAGGCTGGAGAGATGGCTCAGAGATTAAGAGCACTGGCTGCTCTACTGGAAGTCAGTTCCCAGCAACCACTTGGTGGCTCACAACCATCTATAATGAGATCTGGTGCCCTCTTCTGGCCTGCAGATATACACGCAGACAGAACACTGCACACATAATAAATAAATAAATCTTAAAAAAAAAAAAAGTTCAACTTGAAGCATAAGCAAATTGCAAATTAAAGCTATCTTGAGGTGATGTTATTCATGAGTCCACTGAAGGATCTAAGTCCTCAATTTGGGGCTGGAGTATATCACTGACCTCTGGGAAGAGTGGATACGTTTATTGTCTTGATTATCATCTTGATTATGGTGATCGTTTTGTGGTGTATCTATATCAAAACAAACTGTACCTTTTAAATGCATGCAGTGTACTGTGTGTCAATTATACTTCAATAAAACTCTTCTTTCAGAAAAGACACTCAGGGGTTGGTGAGATGGCCCGTGGTTAAGAGGACTTGTTCTTGCCGAGGATAAGGGTTAAGATCCCAGTAGTCATAAGGTAGCTTACAACCATCCACAACTCCAGTTCCAAATTTAAGACACTAATCATATACAAAGTAAAACTGGACACAGACAGTAGGTTACAGTATATATAAGAGCTGATAGCTTCCGAGGTATGTAAGAGGGAACAGCTCAGTTCTCAGGGAATACACAATGAAATATTTAGAGGTAAAGGTATGTGAAAGATACCCTCAAGTAGTTCAGAACAGAGAATGCCACATCTACAGAAGCGGAGTGGAGCAGAGCATTAGTAACAGGTGAGCCTGAATAACATCTCTAGGTCACTCTCAAGGGCCATTTTTATTCCTGAAACTTCTTTGTACTATTTCCACATAAAATTTCTTTAAAAATAAAATAAGGCAACATGGACTACATACACCTCTGAATAACTTCATTCATAAGTGTTGCCCTAGCTGGGCACATCCAAGAAGGGGAACAGAGATGACCAGGTTTACCTGGAACCTCTCAATCCCACACCTGCTTCTGCCAGGCTCCCAGAAGGGGCCAGGACACAAGATAGTCCATGGGCTCACTGTTCCCCCTCTGCACTTGCACCCTGTTCTTTATCCTAGCCAAACCCTTGGGTCTGGAATCTGCTCTCTGCAGCCCTGTGATTTGAGTTCTAATGCCTGCCTCCACCATGGTCTTCCTCCTGGAAATCAACCACCCCCCCCCCCACAATTCCAGAACGCGTATTAGCAGAAACCGTGGGCCATTTCCACTCAGCTGTGGCATTACAACCTTACTTCATTACTCTACTTTCTTGGGAGAGTTGAGAGATGTACCAGTTGCCAGTTCTCCTTCACTCCTCTTCAGAATGTGGTCAATGCTGAAAGTTACTCTGAATTCCAATGGCCAGGGTTTCACTGTATCCCCCAACTTCCTGCTTTCTAAATAGGTGACTAAGTAGGAAAAAAAATCTTTAAAAGAAAAGGATGGGAGAAAAAGAGACAGAATTTCGTTAACTGGAATGGTGTCTCGTGGGATGGGCGAGTGGATTGTCTTTGACTTGTCGATGAGCCACTTCAGACCTACCTGCAAGTTCTCAGACTGGGGGCAAATCCTCCAGAAATCACCTTCAAGTGACCTCACCTTCAAATGACTTTTCATTTTCTCTAGATGTTGAACTAGGTACAAGGCACCTAACTAGCATGCAAAGCATGCTAGATCAAAAGCAAGGTCAAAGCGAGCCTTGATTGTCTGTCAGCAGGGTTTTTAGCAAGTCTATAGACATTTAGAGTGGATGGATGGCTCACAGGAAAACCTCTCTCAGGCTCTTGATCTCTTCCCACCTTCCTCCCCAGGCCTTCTCTATGAACTCTCAGCAACACCTGATTCTTTTGCCATGAGAGTGCACAATTCCCCTGCTGAAGCCCTATCCAGCTCTCCACGCAAACTCATCAAGATTCCCTGTGTCATTTTCCTACATATTCTCCAAGGCAGGGTACTGAGCTGCGTCTGTGTAATAGCAGCATGTGGACATCTAGTGCCCGTGAGCGATGCTCCTCAGCAACTGTCATGTCTAGACTATGATCCAATTTGGGCCTTGGCCGGCAGGGTGGACAAGCTCCTCCAGGGAGCACCTTCAGGCACCATAAGAAGGACACAACAGATTTAAAGGGGGGGGTCAGACACCCAAGAAGGAACACTTGGTATCATCCTGGGCTTTTCCACATCTCTAAGACTCAATTTTCTCACCTCTAAGATGGAATCCATAATTGAATACCTCAGTAAGTTGCTTTAAGGATTGGACGAGATAATCCATTTATTTAGAATGGTACCAGCGATATAACAAAATAAACGCTAAGATAATCTTCCTTGAAGCCTTTAGTTCTTAATAGTCTACCTCCCCAAGACCAAGTACAGCAGTGAAACCAGCAAAAGCCAAAAAAATAAGGACGGGACCAGCTCCATGCACTGCCATGCCACAAACTGTAACATTTACATGGGCCCAGGACCTAAAAGCATCTTCAGTGTGAATGCCACATACATGTAGGGCCATTTCCAATCAAAAAATGCACCGAAAAACAGTTTTCCAAATTTTCTAAACCCATTTGATAATACAATCTCACCGCACCTCATTTGGTGGCATCTGATCTAATCTAATGTCTCCAACCCAGTTGGATTTGCTACACAAGTAAACATGGGGATCACAGTGCACTGTTCTGATTTAAAAATAGAATAAGTACATCAAATAAATATTTTCTTTGAGAATTTCATACACTATATTATGATCATATTCACACTGGGGGGGGATGTCTAAGTCCACCCACAATTACCCTGCCCTCTTGCTTTGCTAGACTCTAACTTCAGAAACATCCAGCTCTATAAGCCTCAGAGTTACGCAGAGGTTGAAATAGTTACCCATTCACTGCCAGTTCTCATTTCACGCCTTCAAACCCCTTAACCTGAATTATTTCTCTATTATGAATATTGTTTTAAGTTGGAACCCCTGAGATAGCTCCCCAGCTGACCTGATCTACCAGGGGCTTCTCTCTAACCAACGTTCCAGTAGCAAGAGAATCTTAGACACATTAATATTAAAAGCCATAAAAGGCTGCCACTGCCCACAGGAAAAAAATTAAAACTTCTCAGTTTGACAGAAATGGGCCTCACAACAACTGACTTTCATCTTTTTGCAATCTTATTTCCAACCATGGATGGCATGGATCCCATGCAACAGCCTCAGAAGGCTGCTTATCTCCCCAGTAACCACTTTTGTACACTGTTGTCTTTGCTCCTGAAATGTTATCTAGCACCCCACCTAAAAGCATTGCCATCCTTTAGGCCTGTGACTCCTAGAACAACCAAGCCCCACCCCCATGACTATACTTTCACTGCACTCTCTCCATGTTGTAACAGAATCTGAGAACTTGTCTTCCTTAGCTCCCACCTCACTCCTTAAGAAGAGGCTCTACAGCTGGTACAGTGCTTGGTGCAGGTGTAAAGTCTGAGAGGTTGCATTTGGAGTACTAACTGAACCAGGAAGAACGAAGATCAAAACAGCAGCGAAAGTGAAGAACTGCACCTTCCGCAGATGCTTGCCACATCTCCCTCCTGGAAACTCTTTCAAACTGATGTCTAGTCTTTCCTCCAAGGAGGAGGCAGTGGGAGTCCACATTCTCTCTCTCTGCTCCTGAGGAGACCTTATGACTCCAGAAGAACTGAGACTGTTTGACTTCTGAAGTCATTCCTAAATCACAAGACAGCTGACTATGATGGAGCATACCTGTAACCTCAGCACTCAGGAGGCAGAGGCAGGAGAAATGCTGGAAGCTGAAGACTAATCTTCGCTACACAGCAAGACAGGACATTTAAGGTATACCGGCCGACAAGCTCAGCCAACGCTCCAGCTGACTGACAGAATCAATCACTAAGTATAAAAGGGAAGCAACCACATCGGACTGTAACAAGAAAGCCTGCTAAGGTTGGGATGATTATTCCAGCACTCAGTACTTGAAATAACGAGAAAATGGAGAGGGTTGCCTGATAAGCACTCGAGCACTGGCCCGACCGGCTACACTCAGGTCCCCAGATCAAATTTTGAAGACTGCTCTACTCACACCCATCTCTTATCAGAATTTTTTGGTAAATAACAAATTACTTGAAAATGTATTGGCTTAAAACTGTTAACACACCGGCTGGAGAGATGGCTCAGGGTTTAAGAGCACTGGTTGTTCTTCTGAAAGACCTGGGTTCAAATCCCAGCACCCACATGGCAGTTCACAGCTGTCTGCAATTGCTGGGCATGGTGGCACACGCCTGTAATCCCAGTACTTGGGAGGTAGAGGCAGATGGATCTCTGTGAGTTCAAGGCCAGCCTGGTCTACAAAGTGAGTCCAAGACAGCCAGGGCTACACAGAGAAACCCTGTCTCAAAAAAAAAAAAAAAAAAAAAAAAAAAACATGAAAAAAAAACTGTAACAAACATTTATTCTCTCACCCAATATCAATAGTTGAAGAATTTAGAAACTGGAGCACAGAGGAAAGAACCTGCCTCTGCTTTGTGTCAGGACCTCAGGCAGGGAGACTCAAAAGCAGAGGTAGCCTCCTGTAGACGCTTGTTTCTTTCACACCTACATCTGATGTTGCTGTTCCCAGGGACATTAGTAGAGTACCGGCTGGGACACAATCACATGTTCTTTTCACGGACACAGTGGTTGGCTCCAACGGGAAGGAAGTGCTCCAGGAAAGAGAACAGGCCAGTCGGAGCCGTGGATCACTTTTTCTTTACTCAATTTGCAAGGAAACTACTGGTCCCTACCATACTTAATAAATGAGATTTTAAAAAATGAGGCTGGAGAGCTGGCTCCGTGGTAAAGAGCACTGGCTGCTCTTCTATAGGACCCAGGTTTGATTCCCAGAGCCCAGACGGCAGCTCATAATTCTCAGGAACTCCAATTCCGGGGGCTCTGACATCCGAACCAGCCACACAAGTGGTGCATAAACATACATACAGGCAAAATATGTGTACACTTAAATATTTTTTAAAAAGAGATGAAAATGGAAATCCCACCAGTGTGTGTGAAGAGGACAAGGATAAATTGCAACAATATGTGGAACCAGATATTTATGAACAAGGCCATTCAAGAAAATAGTCTGTCATATTTTCCTTTTAAAAATATAGAATATCCAGGGCTGGTGAGATGGCTCAGAGGTTAAGAGCACTGCCTGCTCTTTCAGAGGTTCAATTCCCAGCACCCATATGGCAGTTCACAATTGTCTGTAACTCCTGTTCGAGGGGATCCGACACCCTCACACAGACATATATGCAGTCAAAACACTAATGTACATAAAATAAAAATAAATTATAACAAATAGAGAATATCTGTATATATCCAAAATATCCAAAAATAAGAATATCCATCAACCCTTACCTGAGTTCTTAATATTGTTTATGAGATATGCCTGTAAGGCACACACTCAAACCTGGCTATCATTTTTCCAGTGTTTTTAGGATTCCTTTGGGGAAGTTAACAGGTGAACTAACACCACCAAGTACAACACTTGCACCGTGGTGGAGTGAGAACTGAGCTCAGCATGCTGAAGGTTCAGTCAGACGCCAGGTGGCTCTGGGCAAGTCTCACCAATCCCTACATTCTTCATCTGAAGGGTGCTTAAGAGCAGACTCCCTTCTTTTTTTTTTAAAGAGGGCACATGTAGAGCAAGCCTGGCTACAACTAATGATCCCCCTGCCACAGCCTGCCGAGGTCTGGTATTAGAAGCCTGCATGCACCATCACATTCAGCCGCAGCCTGCTGAGGTCTGGTATCAGAAGCCTGCACTATCATCACATTCAGCTTCTAACCTTCTTGATTCCATGCTGGCCTCTCTTCCTGACAAAGGTGTCTCTGAAGCAACAAGCAAACAGCAAATAGCCAACTTCAAACTAGGAGCAGGACGCAAACGTCACCTCTAGCCTTAAAATTAAGTGTCAAGATAGAAGGAACGCTAATGAACTATCTCTCCTGTTTCTACCTTGCTCAGTATTGTTTTATAAAAATGCAGCTGAAGGACACATCACGGATAATGGCTATCTAAGTGAACTATTTTCATGCTGTTTTACTCTGCTATACTCTGTATGGTGTACTAGGCTCCATAATTTCGGAGGGAAGGAAGAACTGAAAAGGAGTCAGCAGAGATATGCTACATAATTTAAGGATGTAGAGAGTAAAACCTAGGAGGGATACAGGTTAGACACCCTGGGGGGAAAAGGTGAAAGAGAAACACAATGCTGGTACAGAAAATGCATGAAGGCCCCACAGCCGGCTACAGGAGCCAGGTGAACCCCTGAAGCAGTTACTTAACGAACTACGCTTTTCTGTAAACAGACAAGTTGATTTTGGTCATCTCCAAGGTCCCTGATGTCTGGATGAGAATGACAATTCCCTAGTGCCCTAAGTAGAAAATGAGTTTAACCTGTTGCACATGCCCTGGAGTTTGAATACACTGTAGTGGAGTCTTCTGGGAAGCTGAAGCAGGGATGCAATATCGACTTATTACTATTTTATTAATCTTCATACTAAATGATCAAATAGTAGTGACTGGAAACGGGAAGACCCCAGAACCAAGAATGCTCTAAAGAGTATTAAAATTGACAGACAACAAAGCTGGTCAAGCAAGAAAGTCATTACAGTAGCAAAGGTCACATGGAGACACCGACTGGGTGGGCCACAGTTCCTCTGAACCACATTTTGTAAAATGGGGGGCTCTGCACCTCTTGGAAGCCCCCTCTTCCAAACACATTAGAAAAGAGGCCAGGAAAAAAGTTTTCTTGCCAAATTTACATACTTCAACATTGAGTCAAATTTTCCTTGTGGCTGAGCAAAAACAAGTCCTAGTAACTTATGAAGCCTGGACGCTCGGGTAAGGCTTGGAGAAAATCCACTTTCCACTCCAGTACCCCACGCCCCCAGGGCCACCCCACCTCTCCCTCGACAGCACCAGCGGTGCCTTGCAGCCGAGTTTCACAACAGCCCCTCCCGGAGAAGTCGCCTTCCTTCAGCAGCTGAAGGCCGGGAATCCTGCTGCTCAGCGCTAAGTTCCCATTCCCCCGCGCGGGGGAAACTGCGCGTTGCGCGGCCCCAGGTGGGCCAGCCACTCTTAACGCCCCAACAGCCCGGGCTTTCGGGCACACTAGGGGCTCAGACCCGACTTCCCTGGCCGCGCGGCCTCCCTCCGCCGGGCTCTTTGCCCTCCCGGGACAGTCCCAGGACTGAGGACGACGACGTCCTCCGGCCCAGCTCACCACCAGATCCTCCCGACTCGCCCCGTCTGGAACCAAGCTCGCCCGGGACCGGCGAGACCCAGGGCTGCAGCAGCCTCCTCCCGTCTTGCCGGCCTTCCTGCGGCGCCCGCCGGGCCCTGCCAGCCGGCAATGTGGCCCTTCCCCGGGAGGGCGGGGCGGGGCTCCCCCAACCCCCAGGCCCCTCTGTTGGTCCCCGCCCTGCTGCGGGGCGAGTCCGCGCTGGCCCCTCCTTCCGGGGCCTTCCTCCTCGGCTGACTTCCTGATCACTGGTCAAGATCTAAACACCGGGTTTTCTCAGGTCCCCCGACTTCGAAAGGCAGTGGTAGCAGAGATGTTTCTTTGGGGCCCTTTCCCTATCCCAGTTGCAACTCCCAGTGTAGATGCCGATCCTACTAACACCCTCAGCCTAGTCCAGTTCAGAATTTCCTCAAGAGTGTCCCTTGTCCAACCCAGCGAGTCTAGAGCTTCACAGACTTTGAAGGGTGCGGGGACTTAGTGATGTTTGAAGCGTTCACCAAACCCAAAACTAACAATCTGGGAACCATTCCTTCTATACCTAAACCAGGGAAGTTGCAGAGTATGAGTTGGAGAGAGGCGAGGGAGGGGTGAGGGCATGCAAGCAACAAGAAGGGGTTGCCAAAAGAGAAGCTAGGGAGGAAACACCTGCTGCACAAGGCCGGTGGGAGACAGCTGTTTCAATTCTTTGTTTTCTTTCTTTCTTTTTCCTTTATGGGTGGGTAAGCCAGAATAAGGCCTGTGCACAGAATAGAACTTAAGCCCTAAGGAGGCATAGACCCAATCACAGACTTTTGTAATAATCATAAAAGTGAATGGGGAAGTGCCATGGAAATGCCTGGACCTGTATTCCTTTGTGTTTTAAAGCAAAAGAAACCTAGACCGGGCTGGGAGGGGATAGGGAGAACTCATCACGATCCAGGGGAACAAGCTCCCAAAGTCGCAGCCTCAAGCAGTCTGAGAGGGGCAGGCAAGCTGTACGGCCTGACTTGGGTGTCAGCAGTGGTCCCAGAGCACTATTTCTAAGATCTGGGCCCTGCATAATAGTCTTCCCAGAACAAGCCAGATATCACTGGCTGGGCCATTTTGGAATTAGAGAGATGCCCGGGAATCTCTACTGTACACTCACCTCTGGACAACAGCCTCATTCCCTCTTACATCCTACTGTGCCTGACCCTTCGCATAAGCCTTGGCTCCCACCACCCAGTTCTTTCACCTAAGACTGAGGAGCAGAAAACCACAGACTAATCAGTGGGTGACTCTTCATAGGGTGCTGCCATTTAGTCACTTAATAGACTCTAACCTCAGACCCTCCTACCTTCAGGCTTCAGTTATTTCAGGGCCCAAACTACCCAGAACTCTTGAAGTATGTGTTTACTGAGTGATTCTGTTCACTGACTTGTTCCTACATGACACCAGGAATTATGCAGAAAGTAGGGAGTGTCTTAAGGGTCCCTGAAGAATTAAAATAAAATTGTAAGGCGTCACTAGGCAAAGAATTGACCCTCCCTCCAAGCCTGTCCTGTAAACCTCTTTGTACACTCTCCCAGCAAGCATCTCGGCAGAGTACAGCGTCACCCCCGTTCAACAGAGAAGTCTGAGGCTTTGGGTAAAATACGCTGTTAAGTCGTAAGTCAGAGCCAGATTTTAGATTTAGGCATTCCAGCTTCCAAACCTGTCACCAACATGTCCTTGAGAACTACTGCTGAGATGGCCTTGTGCCCATGTGACAGGAACACAGTGGGGCAGCAGAGAAATCTTGATAGCAGCAGTTGGAATCCTGCCCTGAAGTAGAGGAAAGGGCTGACACATCAGTCAAGCGGCCTGCATGGGTGTGGTATGTGTGTGCCCACCATTTCCAGTTTAGCTGACTACACAGACTCTGACAGGAAACTCAAGCCCACGCATGTGCCAAGAGAATGCCACTGTTTCTATACCTTGGTCCCCTTTTTACTTCCCATAAAAAAGAACTAAGGGACTTACAGCCTTCGTACTCAGTCCCACAGTGTAAAGAAAAATGACCAAGTTCCCTAGAACTATAAAAAGTTGGGAAACTGGTCCATAGATATCCAAAATGTAAGGAGCCCAGATCACCATCCTGAATAAAACATACATAATGGGTACTGAAGATGGGGAGGACTTGCTGGCCCAGGCCATGTCACATGAATTTTCCTTCTAAGGCAGTTAAGACAGGAAACACGTCAGGAGAAACACTAACTCCCCACCATGTCCATCTCTGCAGTCTTTTGTTTAAATTCCAAGGCACAGAAGATGATCCCCAAATGCAAGAAGGCTAACTCCCAAAAAGGGGTACAGTAAGAATTAGGTTAGGATGAGTTTTTAAACGGTTTAATGGATAACATTTGGTCTAAGCAGCAGGAACGTATTAGTACTGAGGCCTTGGGCTCTTCAGTGGGGAAGAGGTTCCACTGGAGAAGAAAGGGAGCTGGGTGTCTGGACTCTGGGGATGACCCTGTCATCAGATTATGTTCAAATGGAAAAAAAGGAAGATCTAGTTGCAGGATAACAGAGAATTAAAAGAGGTAATACACTTGCCTGCCTACTCTACTACCACCAAAAAATAACTAACAAAGAAAGTAAAAACTTCTGGGAAATTGTCTCTCATAAACTACAACCTAGATACCTGAACATGTTTACAGCTTGGAAAGGATTCATGCTCTGAATTTGTGACAGATCTTGGCTTGAAACCATAAGAGGAAGCAAAACCAAACTGTTAAAATTAGAGTTTTAGTTTCCTTTATCATTCCTCCTAACATGCCTGTCCTAAACCACATAGTGATACAGAAACTCAAGCTTATTAACGAGACCACTAAGCAATGCCTCTGAAATCCTCCATTACCCACCTGCACTTCCTTTTAGAATGAAGGAAGGTTTAAATAAATCAGTTAAAAATCCCCACACAATGTGTGATTACATATATCAGTAGTCCCGGCAAACACGCCTGACACTCTTGAGTGTGGAACCCTAGGCTGGAGAGGGATGTCCAGCAACAGGGTCAGCAGGAGCTGGGAGAGCAGGTGAGAGGCTTCAGCTCACACACAGTAAAGAGGAACTGGCTTACCAGGGAGGCTGGCAGGGCACTGAGTTTCTCTCCCTGGCAGTTTGCAGCAGAACCTAGGCAGTCCTTGTTGGGTCTGAGGCTGAAGGTGTCTCAGCACTCAACTGCACAAGAGCTTTCAACATACGCCACACCCCTTAAGTGAGCTCTTCCTGCTCAGGGCTTCCATAGCTCCTCCTCAAACTAGAAAAACACTCTCTTCCTTAAAGAGTGAGGTAAAGTGGACAATAAATGGACACTTTGAATGACACACACACTATCAATGCAACACAATTCCTCAGTGCTCTGGGTGCTATAGGCACTAACAGGCCAGTAGAGACTCCACATAGGATGAGGAGAATCTTCTAGATACACCATGCCCTACATACAGGTGGCTCAGGAGGGACTGCTGTAAGAAATCATGATTCCCATACATAAGCAAAGGCTGGCAACCGTGCATTTGTCGGACTAAGAGAAAGGGACACATCCACGCTGAGATTCATACATAGCAGCCTGGTCTCTAAGGGGCAGAGACAAGCTTCAAACAAGAGAAAGATCTCAGACCCAAAAGACCCACTCAGCCTTCAGGCCACTGAGGAGAGACAGGGACTCCCATGACAGGGAAGAATAGTCACTGTCTTTAGTGAATGTGATGTCCCTCTGTAGTTGACTTACACACTTAATAACTCTAGCTAGCCCTGGCCACCACATTCACACACATCACTTGCTTTTTGCTATTTATCATCATGAGGAAAGGCAAACACGTTGATGTAAGTAAACTGAAGTTTTAAAAAAACTTTCAATGATGAAGCAGGCAGGTACAACGACAACTAAGAACAAACTTGCTTGGGTTATGAACACACAAAGAGAAGTGAGTCCAAGAGACGTCAGTTTGGAAATGCTTGTCACCTGAAAGAACAAACTAGGAGATGACAGAGGAGAAAAGATCCAGCACTCACTCCAAGAAATAGAGTTCTGTCTTCTCACTAGCTCTTTAGGCTTAAAACTTCCCTCTGTTCCCAAAGCTCAATGGAGAGTCATTAAAGTCAATTCAGTATGTGACAGGATCACTCAATTTAAGTTTTCCTAAAACTGCCCACCTTTTATATAACATGATGAAACAAATGCCAGCCAGGCCTTTAATTAGTGTCTGCTAAGGCTCCAGTCAGCATGTTCATTCAATAGAAGAACAGAACTTTCACCCAGAGCTTTTCTATGTGTTACAATAAACAAGAAATCAAGTAAAGTTAATGTTACTGTTTTAAATGTACAAGGCCCAGGGTACTTTCAAAAATGCAAAATTGTTCCATCTGTTCCTAGTAGCAACCTGACTGAAATATCTTCTAGTGTAAAGAGAACAGGCAGAGGTAATTAACATACCTCAGGTCACACATTGACCAGGTAAGTCTGAGCTAGACCACAAATTTTACTGTTCCCCAAACTCAACCTCTGTTACTGTTATTTCCATGAAGTGTCTTAAGCTTCCTTACTGGGTGAGGAGGAAGAGAGACAATTGAGGAAGTTATCTAACCATTTCCTATCCTCCTGCTCCCCTCCCCACTCCCTTGAAGTCTTATTCCATTAACCAATTCCCAAAACAGAGCAGCCTGCCTCTGTCAGAGTAATTCATGACAGCCTTAGTCCAGACTGACTGAAATCCTATTATCTCTGGAGGAAAGGCCTTAAAGGTAGCTAATCCAACAGCCCTTCAGAAGCCCGATTTCCTTGCAGGCTCTCCTTGACCTAACCTCACCTACCTGATGTCAATTTTTCAAGTACTCACCACTAGCTACTCAGTGAAGCCTCAATAAGGAACGGAATAGGAACAAGTCTGTGAAAGAGTGAAGTAGAGGTGACGCCTCCTGTGTACCATCAGGATAAGGGTTCCTTCTCATCAGTACACAGGAGGTGCCGGGACTTCCGACGTGGCAGCATTCCCAGCCGTTCCCACTCACATTTCCTACGCAGCAGTAGCAAAGCACTAAGTGAGAAAGTAATAGAAACCTTACCTTTCTTTTCTTCTCTCAGTCGCTCCCCTGGAGATCATCAAGGCCCCCCACCTAGTACTCCATTTCCAAAACCGAGAATCATATCCACCAAAGTACAGTTTCTCTCTCCACTCATCCAGGTCCAAAGTCCATGGCCAGGTGGACCCTGACGGGGAGGAGTCTGGGGGGGGAAGGGGTGTGTCCAGGCCCCTCCCCCCCCAATGCTGACTTCAGTGTCCCTCCCAGGTGTCTGTTACATCCCTTCATCCAGCTGGCTTCTAAAGCTCAGAGGCTAGTGGTCGACGGATTCCCGGTATTATGCCATGTCTTGCTCAGGCAAGAGAAATCATCCACTAGTTCACTTGTGTTCTGCCGGGGCTCAGGAGAAGAAACAGGCTTTACCACCGACATGGCCCAGCAGGCTGATTTCTGTGTGAACCTGTGGAACATTTAAACATTATGACACTATAATCTAATACATGCCCAAATAGATTTCTAAGACTTCCATATTTACTGCAGTCTTTTACCATGTTCAATCAACAAACTCTCTTCCTTAACTAATCCACACAATTTGTATAAAAAGTACATATACTTCGTGCACATACTGTATCCCCATCATTTTGAACATGTGTATATGTGTTTGTGTCATACCAATTCTCAGTACAGAAATGTTACCAAAAGTACTGTCGGTATGGGAAGACTTTCTTCTGAAAAAAAAAAAAAAAACAGAAAATAAGGTCCACCGCTCTCTAAAAACACCATTCATTAATCCCATCTCCCAAGCTTCTCTGAGTGTTCAGTGTTTTAATCTCCTACCTCCTGTCAACTGGACTAAATCCTACCCACATCTACACGCTGGCACTTTCCACAGGCATTCCCTGCAACCTTCACCTCCCCCACCGTTTCCAAAACTATGCCAAGGATGTAATTCCCAATTTCCTTCAAACTCCTTCACAGGGCCACTCCCGAAAGCACTCCCCTGGAATATTTAAGGTCTGAGTCCTGTTGCCCCATCCTGTGAGTTTACATACATACATACAAACATACATACATATATACACACACACACACACACACACACACACACACACACACACACACACA
>CAJQZJ010033682.1:334634-349195 GCA_907164525.1 Lophiomys imhausi | reverse complement strand
ACACACACACACACACACACACACACACACACACACACACACACACACGCACGCACCCCTCTTCCTGTAGGGGCGTGGCGGACACAGGACACCCCTCCCCCCAACACCAAGAAATTAACTCCTCCCACCCTTCCATTCCGAACCCCTCGCTCAGCGTTCTCTCTGCACAGTGTCACTGAGACCCTCCCTGTACTCACTGCCCTCCCTTCTGCTGCGCCTAGGACTCTGCTCCTCCCAGCACTGGCTCCTTACCTGGACCCCGCCCATTCGCTCCTGGGTAGGAGCCTCGGCTCTCCAGGCTGCAGATCCAGGCCAGGGTCGGGTCCCAGCCGCACGCAGGCCCCACCCCCTGGACCCCCTGCGGCCCGGCCCTCCCCTCGCGCTCCTTTCCCCCTCCCACCAGGCACCGCAGCCACTTCCGCCCGTCCTCCGGAAGTAGGTCTCGGGCACCCTCTGGTTCCCCCACATCCTGCCTATCACCGCCGCGGCCGCCGCCACGGGAGCCCGGGAGGTGGTTCTGACCCAGTTCTACAGTGTCGCGTTGTGGAGGAAGAGGCGTTGCAGAAGCCCCCTGTGAAGATGTAGCCGGGGGCTCAGAGCAGGAGCGGCACACCGGGGGGCGGGGCGGAGACTGAGGCCTACAGTGGGAGCGTGCGTCACTCTGAGCTGCGCGGGAAGTAGTGCGCATGCGCCGCCGGTGTTCGACCGGTCGCGGGCTTTGACGCTCCTACTGGCGGAGTGGGGGAGGAACCTGCGCAGACGGCCTTGCCTCTAGCCCTTCGCTGGAAGGTCGCCTAGCAACGGCCTGGTTGACGTGGCTTGAAGCCTCGGACCTTTTTAGGCCTTTTAGGCACTCTGTGAGAACAGCCAGTAGTCGACAAAGCCTGTTCTAACCTGTTATTGAGCTGAGCTTCCTGAGTATCAGTGCCAGAAAAAGTTATATTTCATTCACTATTTTTCACAGCATCGCTGGATGAAGTAGGATCTTCCTAAAAGAATGGAGAGCGGTGCCAGAAAAAGTTCTATTTCATTCACTATTTTTCACAGCATCGCTGGATGAAGTAGGATCTTCCTAAAAGAATGGAGAGCGCCCGGTTACTGTTTAGTGAACCCGCACTGTGCTGAGCTCCTTATAACTAGTAACTGAATAGCCACAGGTCAGGACCCCAGATATGGTCTCCTAGAGCGACAGAGGCTTAACAGAGGTCGCAAAGATGTTAGAGCTGACTCGAATCTTACGGTCGTAGTAATTGTGACACTTGGTCACACTGTCTTGCCTCCATCAATTGCCACCTGTCTTAAAAACCTGCTCTTGAGGCTGGAGAGAGGGCTCAGCTGTTACGAATATTTGCTACGCTTACAGAGGGCCTGAATTCGGTTATTTGCACCCACATGGCCGCTTAAAACCATCCGTGACTCCAGTTTCAGGGGATCTTGAACCCTCTTCTAGCCTTTGGGCCACCAGGCATGCGTGCAGTGGACTTCTATGCATTCAGACAAAAACATTCACTCACATAAAATTTTTTAAACTATTCTTTGAAGCACTGGACTTGAGTTCTAAATTGCACTGTTGATTTTCCTGGATACATAATACCCTTTAAACCTACGGATTCTGATTTCTATTTTATTCCACTTCTGCCAGCAACCAACTGTGATATTTGGAAAAGCTGCTAGAACTTTCTGTACCTCAATTTTCTCGTAACTACACTTGAAATAATGAAAGCTTTCACCTTATTTAGTGTGAGCATTAAATGAATTAGTGTATAAGTGCTTAGAACTTCCCAGTCTGTGTGCTAAGGGCTCATAATGTCTGTAAACATTCTTATGATTTATTCACAAACATTTCCATGCAGTAATTTTATTTTGTTTTGTTGAGATAGGGTCTCTGTGTAGTTCTGGCTGTCCTCAAACTCACAGTGATCCTCCTGCCTCTTGCCGGGATTAAAGGAGTGTGCCATTACACCAGGCCTCCATGTAATAATTTGACTGTTTTAAGAACATCTTTTATTTATTCTTCGATAATTTCATATGTATACAATGTATCTTGGTCGTATCCACCCCAAATCTTTCTTACATGCTTTTTGGGCACCCTCCAACATGTCCTCCTCCCACCTCCATTGTCTGTATATTTGTAACTTATCGAGTCCAATCTGTGCTGGAATATTGGCTGATCTTGAGCAGGTGACCATAACTGAGTGAATTCAAATCCAATCAGAAAGTGGTTGCTTATCCCCATAACCTTCATGTCACTGTTGAACCAGTGAGCATAATTATCAGAGTGTTGTTTTAGAAGGAAACAATCTTACAAAGGACATGTTTTGACTTATTTCCTGGTCATCCTATCTGAGACTCTTTTTTCTATAACATCGCTCTGCATGTGTAATTCATTATTCATTGCACCATTGTCTAAAATCAGTTCCCTTCAGCAATTCCAGGTGGTAAAGATAGAATTTTCTAAAATACTAAAAACTAAATTTCCCCCTCTCCTTTCTTCATGTTCTATGTAGCTTTTTTCTCAGGTGTATCTTCCCCCCCTCAACATCTCCCCCTTTAGTCCAATAAAAGGCTCTCTAGCAATAAATACAATACAAAACAATAAGAACAAATAGGCAATAATTATGAAAATTGTAAGGTATAACATACATTCCCAATGTCCAGTCCATAAACAATATTTTATTATCTATCTCAATGAGTTTAAAGTAGCTTTTTTTAAATGTTGATTTAGCTAGTATTTGCACTTCAGATGTAAAACAACAGAGGATGTGACAAACCTAGACATCGTAAGAGCTAAGGTGTAAAGCTAGAGACGTTATAGATGCTATGAAAAATCTGAGTAAAATAAAAATATTTAGCAACATCTTTGGAATTTCACCCCCTGAATAGGATTAAGGCTATGTAGTAAGTGCACTTAGAAAGTGAAGGACTTTCTTAACTCATTTCACCATCAAAGGCATATTTACTCTTCTGTTGTTTTTTTAATTTTGTGAATTTCACATCATGCACCCTGTTCCCACTCATCTCCCATCTCCCCTTAGACCCACCCTCCACCCTTGCAACCTCTCCCAACAGCAAAAAAAAAAAAAAAAAACAATCTCATTGTGGAAGCTGTAGTGTGTCTCATTGTGTTCCACAATATTCCCTTTTGTCTACACTCTTTTGCTTGCAATTGTTCATTACAATGACTCCTTCGTCTGGCACAAGGGCTCTGGCTTCTGCCACTTTGTCAATACTTTTGTGTCTTATTTAATCCTTGAATTGTGATTTTAATTTATTCTACTTTGGACATTTCTTCCTATGTACCTTCCAAGTACTTCTTAAGAGTAGACCTCCTATGTACCTTGAAACCCTCGTCTATATATTTGTTCAATTTGATGAATGCTTTACTGGCAGGCTGAGGTGCTGTCATCTTTGTCTGTGTGCTCAAGAGATTCTGTTTCCCCTTCACCAAGCTAGGATACAGAAACCTATCCTTTACCTTGCCAAAGGTTTTCATATGAAACATGCGTGTGGAGACCCTTTTAAAACTGGAGCTTATAAATATCTTTAGTACTTGGGAGTTCACAGACAGTAATCACAAGTGCCAAGGTGCTGTGCATACTGAGGTTTGGGGGAAGCACTTACAATGCTTTTCCCATTGCAAACAGAGAGAGACTTGAGCATCCAGTCCCTATTGTCTATGACCTGGCCTCTTTTCTTAGAGTTCTTAAAATATGACTTATATAATAGAGAAAGCCAAGTATTTATTAAATACATTTCTTTACACATATAAGTTCTGGCTATTCCCATGCCTATCTAAGTGTAAATTTGCATTTTCTTATTTCTGTGTTCCCTTAAACTGACTCAAATAGGAGTTTCCCCAGTGATGAGTAGTTGAAGCCTTGAGTCAGGAGACTGACTTTCAATACTGAGTTTCTTCTTGTGAGGGAGAAGGGTACAAAAGGGAGAAGGTAGGAGAGGGAACCGACCAATCAAGGAACACCATCAGAAATAGACACATGCATCAGATATATTTATCCTTCTCAGCTCTCTGAGGTGGTTGAAGAATAGACAGCTTGAGTCTCATAGTTAAATTTTGAGTTGTTTAGAAATCAAGAGGGCGTTCTAGATCTAAGAAGATGGTTATAATAGTGATGCAAGTTAGTATGAAAGCTAAGTCAGTTATAGAACTTTAAACTCATGGAGATGGTTAGAAGGTAGAAGGTTAAAGTCAGGGGCCAAATATGTATGAACTGGACATTGGGAAGGTATACTGGGCCATTTAACTCTCATAAATGTGGCATATTTAATTCTGCTGTTTTGTATAGAATTTACTGTTATAAGAGAAAGAACCATTTGTTGGATTGAAAAGGGAAGCTGTTGGGGGGAAGAGGGTGGAAGGGTGGGACAGGAAGAGGGAATAGGGAAGGGTTTGTGACTGAGATGTAACTTGAAGAAAAAAAATAAAGTACTTATATAAAATAAAAGAAATAGACACATGCTTTCCATTCAGGACACTTTAGGTCATGTGAGGAGGGGAAACTCAGAAATTAACAAATTAAAAATTTAAAAAGAGCTAATGTGAAGAAGTGTGTAGAGGACTATCTTTTGGTACAGGGTTCATCATCAACAAAGTCTTAAAGGAAAATACCTCACGTTTGAGAGAAATACACCCTTTACTTCAAATACAACCAAACTCATGGGAATAGTTGGGCTTTTTAAATCCTAAGCTGGTTCTGATTCTTAAATTCAAGAGCTTAGTTCTGATCCTAATTCCAGTGACCAGTGCATCATATGCCCTGACAAAATCACCTCTCTGCCTCTCTAAAACATCTGAAATTTGAAGAAAACAATGGCAACTCATAATCTTGTAATTCTTTCATCTATTTTGAAGTTTCTTTTTTAAGCGATAATCATTTGTAGTTGAAAGTATTTAAGTGGTTATTGTTTTAAGTAATAGTGTTTATTAAGTATATAGAGAAATACATCTGCTTATCTCCCCCAGGATAATCTCTGACCTCTGCTAGGTGTATGATACATTCCTTTCTGTCTTTACTCTAAGATAAAATTGTTAACCATATTGCCCCTCTCAGAGCAACACTAAGCTCCTTCAGAATAATGAAAAAAAACATAAGTTAATAATGACTGAGCAGTCCAGATTGTGGGGTGGGGAGACCACAGGCTTCATAACAGTCCAGTATACCACAGTTCCTGCCATCTCACAGTGGTCTCACTGATGTGTGACAGTCAATGTGTGTGTGTGTGTGTGTGTGTGTGTGTGTGTGTGTGTGTGTGTGACCACTGATATATTCCTAGGAACTGTTAAAGAGCTTTTTCAGATGATTGACTCTACTAAAATGTCAAACCATTTGAGATTATGACCGACCTTACCAAACTTCCTTGCTTGCATTCTGACATGCTCTTTTTTTTTTTTTAAGGTTTTAAGGTCCTAACTTAACAATGAGACTGTTTTATTTAAACCACCATAAAAATAAAAACCCATCTAAATGCAACTGCCAGGGCTGCTTAGGGCTGATATGCTTTTTGAGTGTTAAAAACATCTGGGATTTCAGTAGAGAATTGGGTAATAGATAAAATGGGTCAGAGCTCCCCAGCTATAACTGGAGGGGAATATTCCTGGGGGTTGGGGATATGGCTTACCTTTTCTTGGATTTGTTAGTATTGGGAATAGCATAGCTTCATCTCAGGGAAGAGAGTTGGCCTGAGACATCCAAAGACTTTAGGCCTGGCTCTGGTCTGCCTTGGATGCTGCCTCTCCTCCATTTTCTGAAGTTACCAGACTTTATTACCAACTTAAATGCCATTTTCTTTGAAACTTCATTGTAGTGTTTTCACTTTTTTTCCTTACCTGTATTGAAATTCACTCTGTATAGAAGACCCTGGCCTTTTCCCTTTCTGCATTCCTCAGATCCACAGTACCCACAGTAATACCCAGAGAAGACCTGGAGAAGTGAGCAACCCTGGGTACACAGAAAACTCCAGAGTCATGGGAGAAACCTCGGTTCTAGAGACTCACTGTGTAGAAATCCTCCCAGGAAGAGACTGTGGAAACAAAAGTAAAAAAGGGAAATTAAATTGGATACCAAGGAAGAGACAGGACTTGAGGCTAAAATGTGAGTGAGTTTTATTGCCTCCAGTAAAGAAGAAAAAAATAGAACGCAGCCAAGAAAATGTTACAAATTGGTTGCACATTGTAGAAATCTAAACCAAGTGGACCAAATTTGTGAAATAATGGAAAATAGACAATAGGTATTCCAAGAACAGAATATCACACTTCCTTCCTCCTGTTAAAAAGTAAGGAAATGTGGAAAAGCAGGAGTCTATCCTGCACAGGAAGAGCTATGACAAAGATGGTAAGAACACACTCTAGTCCCTGCAGCCTGGAGTTCCAGTGCTGACACACTACAAAGCTTCATACCCATGGATTGACTCCTACCTTAATCTGTGCCCAGGTTTCCCCACTTGCCAGGAGGAAAGTAGCCAGTGTATATTTGTATGAAACTGAAGAGTTTCCAGGAATGGTGGATACTGTGTTATACAAAATGAAAGCTCTAGTTAGCTGTTTACTTGAAAGAAGGAATCCTATTAAATAGTAGGATCCCACATATGAGCAAACTGTCATTACAGGATCTTTATGAATTCTTTTAAACTGAACTATCTATTTTTCTTTCTGGAGCATACTTAGGTAGTTTAAGAAAAATATTAATTCTAAAAGCAGATGAGACATTAGAAAAAATGGAAGGTCATTTAAAGAAAATATTAAATCTAAAATCCAGGCACAAACAACTCTGTGATGGATGAGGAAACCAAGTTACAGATGATTTCTACAACATCATCAGAGCTCCATAGCTAGGACTTACTCAGACTCTGCTCCAAGATCCTATATGTGACTGATAACCAGTATGCCGCTTTTCACAACTATGTACAGAACTGCAGACTGGTACCTGAAAGACTGCCCTAGTCATAGCCTATGGGATCAGAAATCTTCCCTGGGAAAAAACAAACAAAAAACCATATCTGATCATTGCTAGCATTAGTTTTCTCAAAATTGTCATGTGGTAACTTTGTTGGTTAGTTTTTTGTCAGTGTGACACAACCTAGGGTCATCTGGGAAGGAGAAACCTCAGTTGAGAGAACACCCCCATCAAGCTGGCCTGTAGACAGCCTGTAGGCATTTTCTTCATTAGTGAGTGATGTGGGAGGACCCAGCCCACTGGGGTGGTACCACCTCTGAGCAGGTGGTTCTAGGTTGTACTAGGAAGCAGGCTGAGTAAGTCACTAAGTAACATTTCTCCATGGCTTCTGTTTCAGTTCCTGCCTAGAGTTGCCTTTCATGATAGACTATCATTGTAAGCTGAAATGCTTACAGTAAGAACACACTCTAGTCCCTGCAGCCTTGAGTTCCAGTGCTGCCACACTACAAAGCTTCATACCCATGGTCTTTTTTGCTTTCCAAGTCTCTTTTGCTCATAGTGTTTATCACAGCAATAAAAAGCAAACTAGAAACTGTCTGCTTTAGTGGCATGAGAAGAAGTTACAAAGTGCAAGGGAGAGGGGCAGCAGGGAGGGCTGGAGAAGGGAAAGCTCCTGATTCTTTGATAAACATGACAGTCATTACCATCTCACCTCTTGAGGCGACAGGCCTTTGGCAAGGTTGTCATTACACCTGCCAGGATGGGATCTGCAGTATCAGGTCCATATCACAGGGATCATAGTTGTCCTGGCTTTCCCCGGTAGTTTGCCACAAACAGTAACACAGTTCAAAAGTCCTGCTGCATTAACTTGTCATGACAGTTGTTACAGGGAAAGACTCCTCCATGATGAAACTTTGCTACATAGGACCTCTGAAGATTTCTATTCTACTCTTTTTTTTTTAATGGTTCTTCCAGAAAGGGTTTCTGTGTGTAGCTTTGGCTGTTCTGGAACTTACATAGTTAGACCAGGCTGGCCTCGAACTCAGAGATCCGCCTGCCTCTGCCTCACAAAGTGTTGGAACCTTTTAAGGTTGCGCCACCACTGCCAGGCAAGATTTCTATTCTTAAGCCATGCTGTCTATGAAGCCGTAGAGAGCTTTGTGGGGGACTTCATTGTAGTCCCCCCTGTCCCTTTTTTTCTTCTCCTCACTTCCTTTCATGAGACTGCACCACTCACAATGTATTAGCAGTCTCTGTTTCTAGGCAAAGGCACTTTTCCATGGAAACATAGCAGTTACTTTCCCAAACAAATCATCATTAAACATCCTTCATGGAAGACTCCAAATAATCGGCCTCTTTGCATGGTATCTATGAAGTATTCTTGGAAAAACAGTTAAACCCAAATCTAATCAAACCTTTAGATTTCAGTTGAAGAGTGATGTTACTTAAATGTAACACTGGAGAGCAATAGTTAGCCAAGAATATGCAGCCTTCCTTAGGTTAGCCCCCCAGATTCTTCAAGTCCATGCCAGATGTCAAAACCAAAAGAAAATGTTGGGGAGATTTTCCAGATTAACCTTCAAATGGAATCCTCAGATCTTGGCTGCATCATACATGAAAATTCCATTAAAATCTTTAGATGACAATTAGAAAATTTTAAGAAAATGACTTGGAGAAACTGGTGAGGTGGCTCAGAAGGTGGGGGAGTTTGCCACCATGCCTGAGAACCTAAGTTGGACTCCTGGAACCCCCTAGTGGAAAGAACTGACTTCCTTAGGTTGTCTTTTAATATCCTGCAGCACAAGTGCCATGCACATACACACAAAAATGTAGTTTTAATGACTTGTATATTAGTTGTGATTATTAATAAAATAATTACTAAGTTCCTTTGATATAATTGTATATAATTCTACAAAAGATTGTCTTTATTAGGTGGTTCATACTGAAGGGTTTTAACAATCATTGTGCTGTATCTACTATATGTTTTAAAAAATATTTATTTTCATGTGTTTGTGGAAGAAAAAATAACCCAAATTTTGTAAGACATTGGCACTGTTTAATGTAAGTTGAAGGCATTTATAGTTCCAGTCTGTTGACACCTAAGTGCGTAAAACTTTCCATAACCAAAAGAAGATAGATACCAAGGGGAAACTGGGTCAAAATTAAAATATATCCCTGTTTGAAGAAATGTGTTAATCATCTTATTTTCTTCAGCCAGTTTCATGTTAGCAGCCAGTATGCGATCAGAGGTTAATTCATGCGCTTCAAAGTGGAATCACACCCAATTGCTTTGCTCTCAAGAGCCTTTTACTTTTCCTGTCTCTAGCAGCTAACCAGGTAGGGAAAAAAATCAGTGTCACTTCTACATATCCAAATTCTTGTTGGCAGAATAATCAGCAAGTAATTCAGAGTTACTTCCCATAAAAAGCTGCATTCAGTTTTCAGAAGTTGGAGGCAGTGGAGTTCTTCAGAGAAATTATCCTTTAGAGTTAGTCTTCAACTAATTATGCAGGCCTAATAGTGACAGACATGGATTAAGTAATATTTTTAAATGAACTTATTTCAAGCTTCTGATGTTAGCACTCCATTTTTACTCAATGTGAAGACTTCCCCATCCTGGTTTATTAGTGGTTTGTTTTGACCCAGCTTTCCATCATTTATCTTGCCTTGGTCTCCAAGATCCCTCCAGGCAAACGCGCTCCTGCTTTGTCATTTGTCATTTGACTGACAAATCTGTATCCTTTCTACGTTACACATGGGAAGCATGCTTATATTACAGTTACGCAACCACTCTGACTACCTAAGCTCTGAACTCCTAAAGGGTCTTCTCCAAGTAGAGCTGTTTTCTCTTTTGTCCTGGGAGAAGCTTCTCTTGTGTCTGTAAAGTGTTTCTAGTTCAGGAATATTCATTCTTCCCATGTATAATAAAAGTAACCTTGCAATTAAAGGCCGAGTTCATTGAAGGAGCTCCTGGATCTTAGTGGCTTAATAAAGTAGACACTTAGTTTTCCCATGTCAGCAGAGGCAGCACTTGCTTCAGGCTGTGGACCAATTTAGAGTTGCATCATTTACCTCGGATTCTCTTCATCGATGGCTACCCAGCTGAGACTCAACTCATGAAGGATCACAACAGTGCCATTGGCCAAGCACATATAAAATCTTTGGATCACCTAGAGGTCTCCACTCTGAATTGACACACTATCACTTCTACTCACATTTCACTGGCCAGAGTCCAGCATCATTGAGGTGAGGGAATATTTTCCATCTTGGTGAATCTTGTGATGGGCCAGGAGAGAAAGAACTGCAGGCAAATATACCTTAGCTTTCCTTGAGCTTGGTGTATACTTGTAGTATACTTGTATACTAGCTAAGAGAATATGAGAAGATATTATATACTGCCTCTTGCCCTTGCTGGTCTAGGACCTGCCTTTCTCCTGCGTGCCAGCTAGGGACCTGGTAGAACTACAGTTACTGCTGGCATGGCTATCCTGCCACCACTACCTCTGGCCTCTTATAAGTATCTTATTCATACTCCTAGAGTTTTACATTACAGATACAGTGCCTTAGAATCATCACTAATATATGATTAATTCTTTCAGCAACTATTCACCCCGGAGGTGGGGGGAGGGAAGGCTTCTTCGTGCTATGGATCATGCTTGACCTTGGAGAAGTAACATCAGGCAAAATCATACTTGGATGTTTTGTATCTTGAATGACACACAAATCTTGACATGAATAAGTTGTATAGAACTTATAAAGTTGTATAGGACTAAATCTATAGAAGGAAAATGATGTACAAGATCTTTGGGCTGTAACAATTTTAACTTCCTAGTTGTGACAGTATACTATGATTTTTCAAGATGTTGCTGAAAAGAAATAGGTGAAAGGCCCACATGATCTCTGTAGTCTCACATCTACTTACATGTGAATCTATGTAAGCTCAAGTGAAAAACGAAAACTCAAGTCCTTGGTTTCATGCTTATGGCATAGAACTAAGTTATGAGACTAAAAATCGAAAAGGTCATTGTTGATACTTGGACTGGTTAACAACCCAACTGCACCCATCCAAATGACAACAAGGCCCTAACATAGCAGAGCAATTATTTAAATGAGTTAATCAGAGAGATGCCAAGCAAGAATACTTAGTCTGAACCATGAAGCACACATGGCACTAGTGCTTTTCTTTTAAAATAAACATCCATATAATTTATCACCCAGCCAGAGACATTTGAAAATAATCACACTGGAACACCTTGCATAATGAATCTGTTGGCCACTCTACTTTTAATTCATTGTGCTGTTCTTTGATATAGCAATCTAGCCTCTTCTGACTAGCAGAGGTCAGTGGATGTTTTATAAGCCGGGATAGGATATACAAGTGTGGGTAGGGAATAATTCCAAAACCTCAGCAACTTAAATGTACTCAAATGTTTATTTCTTGTTCTTGCAAAAGATAATATGGTGTTTGTGTTCCCCTTCTGTCCTCTATTCAACTGATTGTGATTATAAGCCCTTGGGTTGTTAAAAACTGGAAAAGAAAACTAAAAGGGGACATGATTTTATGGTTCAATCCATTTGTTTCAACAAGGCAGGTCCTCATCTTGTTCTTCAGGCAACAGTTCATAGTGAGCAGGTGGGTGATTCAGAACAACAGTTGTAGTGTCTCATGAGGTTATCTGAGCACCAATATAGGGTCTTACTCAGCAGTCGATGACATCCACAATTCAGTGAGACACATTTTCAATTTCTGATCTCCAGAACCCAATTTATTTACTAAATTTATGATATTTTAAATCAGACCTGTGACAATTTGTTGCAACTACTAACTAGAATTAGGAATCAAGTTCTATGTGAACAGACCTTTTTCTTTTCATGAGAGTATAAACTGAGCTAAGAGCCAGGCAACTTTGGAAAGACTTCAGTATTGTGACACAGACCCACTAGGGCAGGATAGTAAAGTAAGAATGAGCTGTAACCATATAGACTGTTATTTCCAGAAGCAGAGAATAGGGCCTAGTGTAACCATTGATTTCCTACACGTTAAGTATTGAGGGCCCCAATAAGAAGGCTGGTTAAATCAACCACAATGATGGTAACTAACAATGAATTAGCTACTGGGAAGCCCTTAGAATGCAAAGAGATATCTGTATTTTCACAAGAAAGTGAGTCACTATATAAATGCAAATGTGGTAATGTCATTATTCGAAGATTCCTTTTGTTAGAAAATCAAAACCATATGTTTGGAGAGGAAAGTGCCCATTTGGAGGCATGGTGCTAAGTAGCAGTTAAGAACTGCGCCAAGCTGCTGCTTTGACTTCCCCCACATGTTGCCCTAGCAATGCTATGGCTGTTTCAGAAACTAAGAGAGGCAGCTGTTTGAACAAATTCCTAGAAGTATAAATGGGCAGATTATTAATTTAGCTCCTTCCAAAAGTTATATAATACTTGAGTATGAAGTGCTTGTATTCTAACAAGAAAGAAAGGAATGTTCAAGCTCTTGTTGGCTCCTACCCTCTTAGGGATCTCAGGCAGAAGAGCAGAGCTTCACTGTGGTGTGCTGAATCTGTTTCTTCTCTGCCACAGTGACCATCTTCCTATTGTTAAACTTTTCAATCCCTAGCTAATCAATGATGAACTTAATCTAAGCTTACAATCGGCAAATGATCCCTTCTTTCCCATTCCCAGCCTCCCTATAATATTGTAGTTATGGGACTGGCTGAAGGAATACTGTCAGGAAGGTAAGAGAGGTGAGCTAGTAGTAGGCCCCATGTAGGCCCATAGTAAGTGGCATGAAGCTTAGTCATTGAGACCTTGCTCTGTGGAAAAGTGCAGACATGGTATTTGTCCACTGTCCTGTGCTCCTGACTAATGAGACACACCAAGACTGGAATTAGTAATGAACTCCAGGGAAATCCTAGTTTATTCTGTCTGCATTAGCCATGATGGGACAGTCTGCTTCTGGGTTAAGTTGAAGATTTGTCAGGACAAGAAAGACTCAGAAGATGCCCTTTCAAAACCTCACCAGTGTTAGCTAGTGTAGTAGTTTATTTTCTGTTGCTACAAGGTACTTGATGCTGTGTAAATTATAATGAGAAGTTTATTTGGCCCATAATTTTAGGAATTGAATGGCTTTAAACAGCATTGTGCCACCGTCCTACTGAAGATTACTTTGGCTGAATCACAGCATGGCAGAGAACCTGAAAGGGAATCAGCCATGTATAGAAAAAGTAAAGCACTTTAGGAATGTGAGGTTGGCACTGGCTTTCTAACAACCTAATGTCTACTAGTTTCAGGAGAGCAGCGTTAGGCCCTTCCAGAGTTGATGGCCATTACAAGTTAACTGCTTTTTACTAGACTCTATCTCTTCAAGTTTCCAACACCTCAACACCACCACACTGGAAATGGAGGTTCTAGAACATGAAAACTTTAGTGGTGGTTGTGGGGGGAGGCTTTCAAGTTATATCCAAGCCATAACAGCTAGTTCCCATGGGGGGAAAAAAGGTTAGATAAATTCTAGGGTTTTAGATGTGGAGGAGGTGAGAGTGGACCTCTGCAATGATACAGCTTTCTCATAAAAGTAATTTTTAAAGTTCTTGTTAGTGGGAGGGAAATGGTAAAATTCAGGAAGAAAGGAAAAATTAGGTTGCTATTACAGTATTTCTGTTATAATAACAGGCTTGGCTTTTCTTTGATTTAAAAAAGAAGCAGCCTCTTGAATAAGAAAGAAGGAAGACAGGATATTCCATGCCTTGGAGGTGTTTTGGCTGTTATTTTTTGTTTGTTTGAATAGTGTATTCAGAAAACAGGGCCAGGAAAAAAACTTCTCAGTAAGTTAGTCAAGTAACACTGGTTTTATTCTTTTCTTTCCTTCTTTTTCTTTTCTTTCTTTCTTTTTTTATACAGAGACTCTCTTTGTAGCCCTGGCTGTCTTAGGACTAACAATGTATATCAGACTGGCCTTAAACTCACAAAGATTCACCTGCTTCTGCCTCCTGAGTGCTCAGATTAAAGGTTTGTACCACTGTACCTGGTTAAGATACTGAATTTAAATGACTTTAAACTTCCACAACTCCTAATACTAAATCTCTTCTGTCTCATATATTACTTTGTAAATAGTAAAAGATAAAATTTCTGTGTAAGACGCAAGCTGAAACAAAATGGGGAGAATGGCAGTGACTCCCCTCCCCCCCAAATCCAATTTTGCTAGGGCCAACAGACTTTGAGAAGGCTAATTTTTGTCCAGTTGAATTTATTTTAGAATCTTGATTTTAGAACAGAACTTACTTAGGTATTGAGCAAACTTCCTTATTCCTGAAAAGTAATAAACTATCAAGAAGGGCTGTGAGCTGTGAAAGAGTTCTGTAGGAAGGGAGCCTAAAGGTCACAAGGTTCCAGAGCACAGCCAATCAGATTCCAACAAGGGCGAGTGGGGAGTTGGACAGAGGAAATCTAATGACCTGCACTAGATACCAGAAATCAGCATCCCAGAAAGGAAAGTAACAAATGTTAGGGGCTGGGAAGATGACTCAGTAACTTGCTTGCCTTTCAAGCTCACATTTAAAGAAAAAAAAAAGAAAGAAAGAAAAGAAAGAAAGAAAGAAAGAAAGAAAGAAAGAAAGAAAGAAAGAAAGAAAGAAAGAAAGAAAGAAA
>CAJQZJ010033682.1:302091-334624 GCA_907164525.1 Lophiomys imhausi | reverse complement strand
AAAGAAAGAAAGAAAGAAAGAAAGAAAGAAAGAAAGAAAGAAAGAAAAAAGCCAGGAATGGTGGTGTGTGTTTGTATTGTAGTTCCCCGCTGAACACAGTCGGCAGATCCCTAGTACTTGCTGACCAACTGGTCTAATTGACTTGGTGTGTTTCAAGTTAGTGAGAGGCCTTGTCTCAGTAGAAGATGGACAACACCTAACAATGATATCCAAGATTGCCACCTTCCTACAACAAATGACAATAAAAGGGAAAAATGGGGGGGAAGAACACTGTTTTCAAGGAAAATCAAACTAAGTTTGAGAATTCTGTTTACTATAAAAAGGAAGAAAATTAAAAGTCTGCAACTGGTTTGTCATTTCTTAGTTTTGGAAGCTGCTGGCTCTGCACTTCCTATTTACTCAGATATATTTATCCTTCTCAGGTCTCTGATGTGGTTGAAAACTGAATAGTTATAGTGTTATAGTTAAATTCTAAGTTGTTTAGGAATTAAAAGGATGTTCAAGGTCTAAGAAGATGTTTTTAAGTTGGTAATGCAAGTTAGGATGGAAACTGAGTTAGGTATAGAACTTTAAACTCGAGATAGATAGATAATAAAATATTAATATCAGTTGCCAACTATGTATGATATGGACATTGGGAATGTATTTTATACCTTATAATTTTCATAACTGTGGCCTAATAGGAGGGTGGCACTGGGAGGAGGAGGGAGGGGACTATGATTGAGATGTAACTTGAAGAAAAAAATGTTTTTTAAAAAGTCTGCAACTGAAACATAAAAATTCATAACTGAATGTGCTCTCTCTCTCTCTCTCTCTCTCTCTCTCTGTGTGTGTGTGTGTGTGTGTGTGTGTGTGTGTGTGTGTGTGTATTTATATTGCCAAACAGAAACCAATGGACTGGAAGACAAACTAGATCCAGAATGAAACTTGGGGCAAGGTGAGGAACTGATAGATGGGAATAAAAGGCCAAGAGACAGAGGAAATACAGTGGGTGGTCAGATATACCTTTATTTAAATCCAAGAAGGAAGAAAGAGAAGGGTGTAGATCTCGTATCTCAGCACATAGTTTACTGAGACTTAAAGCCACAACTGAAGGAGCACAAAGAAACCAAGATAGGATTATTAAAACAATTGTCCATACTAAGATATGTTGTAATAAACTCAGGTAAACCAAAGAGAGAGAAATGAACCTTAAAAGAAGCCTTTTAAAAATACATTAAACAAATACATGAACAGATGGTTTGTTGTGACAAAAGAATATAGGAGTCATCCAAGAAATGTATTTCTAACAAAAATACCTTTTAAGTTGGATGTGGTGACAAATACTTGTAATCCCAGCAGCTAGAAGGCTGAGGCAGGAAAACAGCAAGTTAGAGGTTAATCTATATAGAAAGGCCCAAACTCAAAATATAGATTTTAATTCAGTCTAAGAGAATATAATTTTCAATTTAAAGGGAAAATAGAATAATTATAATAGAATTTTAATAGAATAATTCTGATATAATCTGAAGACATGACAGGAAATAACAGAACTGAAATCAGATGAAATTAAAAATAGTCAATAAGTTTTAAACCTAATACAATAAGCAATCATGCATTAAAAATGCTCCTGTTAAAATTAATTATTAGACTGGATTAAACAATACTTCATTCTATTTTCAAGTGCACATCCAACGTGTAAAAAAATACAAAAAAACTAAAAGTAAAAGGATGGAAAGAGATAAGCCACAGAGCAATAATCAGAAAAAAAGCTGGTCTATTAACATCAAAGAAAAGAGATTAAATAAGCAAAAGGCATCACTAGAATTAAGTTTTCCTCCATAAAGTTTCAATTAGCCAGTTCGATATCCATGTGGCCTCAGTAAAGCCAAATCCACAGTAAAGGGGTAACTCAACAAGCTACCATTCTTTAGTAACAGTAAGTATGTGTAGTACTTTACAAAGTTAACCTAATGACTTCATGTAGGTAACCACACCCAGCATCTGTAGACACACGGTCTTTTCCAACAATGTAAACTTCATTAAAGCCAATGCATGCTGGACCTAAAGCAAGTCTCAGCACATTTTTAAGAACAGCAAATAATGTTTTCTGAACACAATGAAATAACAAAACTATAACTAGGACACCCATATGTTAGGGACTCTAAAAATAAACTCCTAACTCCTTATGGGATGTCTGCTATAATTTCCTCCTTTTCATTTCTAACTTAGATTATTCACATTTTTATGGGTTTTCTTATTCAATCACACCAAAAGTGTATCAATTTTCCTACACTTGAAGGGCCAGCCTTAACTTTGTTGATCTCTATTGTGTTTTCTTTTTTCAGTAATGCTTAATCTCCTATTTGTATCTTTCAACTTTTGAAAATAAGAGAGACCATTAGTCAATTTAACAGTAATGACTATATAGTATTTTTTTGAAGTTCCAAGGCAGTACTATTAGAGTTTGAAAGAAAAACAAAAGGAAAGGTGAGCTGAAATTCTTGATAGCTGACAAGATGTGGGAGATAAGAGCAGAGGAAGAGAGCTAGCCATACCTTTAGAGTAAGTTTCCAAGAAAGCAGGCAAGTTTAGCAATGGATGTCATAAGGCAGACAGGTGCATGGCAGAAGAGGGGGAGCTTTACAGAAAGAATAAGAAAGACCACAGTGTCAGGGCAGCATGCTTAGGCTTTTCACCAGTGTCCAAAAGAGAGAGACAGATGGAAAAGGGAAAGTTAGACTTTTTGACTTAGAGCTCAGGAAGTGAGCAGGCAGTGCTCTGGAGTCAGCTGTCTGTATGGTATTTTTTAACAGAAAATAGAGGCTTCATCGGGAGTGGCAGTACATACCTAAAATCCCCCAGCACTTAAGAAACAAAGGCAGGCAGGCGCGGTGCCTTTAATCCCAGCACTCGGGAGGCAGAGGCTCAGTGAGTTCAAGGCCAGCCTGGTCTACAGAGTGAGTTCCAGGATTACAAGAGGTCGGCAGGGGGGAGGTGGAGGAGGAGGAGGAGGAGGAGGAGGAGGAGGCAGGATTACAAGTTAAAGGCCAGCCTCATCTATAGAGTAAGTTCCAAACAAGCCAAGCATTCATAGTAAGAGCTGTTCCAAAACAACAAAAACAAAGCAAGGGACTGAGATAGCTCGGTGTGTAAAAGTGCTTGCTGCCAAGTTTGATGACCTGAGTCCAATTCCCAGGGCACCCACATATGTGTGGGGGATGTGCAAATGTGTGGAAGCCAAAAGACAATTGGCAGGAAGCCTCTTTTGATCATGTAGGTCCCATGGATCAAACACAGGTTGTCAGGCTTGGCAACAAGCACCTGTACTCACTGAGCAATTTTGGTGCCCCTTTTTCTTTATTCCTTAAAGAACTGTGTTAGTGGGTACCCCATCCCCATTTTACAGATGAGAAAATTGCATGCAGTATAAGAAACAAATCCATTATCCTTGCATTGACTGGAATATTGGCCCTAACTTTGTATCTGAGACCAGAGGAACTATACTTGCCCTCTTCAGAGACCCTAACAACCCCAGATCTCCCCTTATCTTTTTTAGACCTTAATAGGCACTTACTAAAAACAGCCATAGGTAAGATAGAGAGAGCTTGGCACTCACCAACTCTTTTTGTATAATCTCTAGCATATCTGGGAATGACCAAGTTAAAAAAAAAATCACGAGTTATTTACAACAAAAGCGGGGGTGAGGGGAGTAAAGCAAACTGTGTATGAGTGTCTAGGTTGTCTAAGGATGCCTCAAGCTAGAGCTCTTGCTGAACCCATCTCTGGTTCTCAGACTTGGCAACAAGTGCCTGTACTCACTGAGCAATTTTGCTGCCCCTTTTTTTTGTTATTCCTTGACAAAGGATGCTTTCTCAGAGCAAAACAGATTGCTTATTTTCAGCAAGAATATCACTGAGAAAACACATCCACAAGCTTTGTTTTCTTACCTCTTTTCTCATTTTATCTGTGTATGGCATGGATCTTGGGGGATTTTCTTGAGCTGCAGATAAGAATTATCTTCTATTGCCCCAGTCTCTTGAAATTCCACGATGCTTGGATATGAATCACTACTTGTCCAGCCTTACTTGATACATCCTCATTTACACTATTCTCATTTCGGACACTCTTCCTGGGTCTGCAATTAAGCTGAGTTTTCTAATCTTATTATAACTTTTGAGCATACTATTATCCTGACTAAAGACAGGTTGAGGATACATCAATATAAGTGGCTTAGTTACTGACCTGGGCCATCCATCTGGGAATGAGTGAAAGTCCTCTTTTTGTTTGCTTGTTTATTTGGTTCAAGACAGAGTTTCTCTGTTTAGCTCTAGCTGTCCTAGAACTCAGTTAGTAGACCAGGCTGGACTCAAACACTCAAATATTTGCCTCCTAGTGCTGGGATTAAAAGTGTGCACCACCACCACCCAGCCAAGACTTCTCTTTTAAATCCAGGCTTCCTCACAGAGAAACCATACTTTTAGCAACCACCTTTTTGTTGCCTCTTTGCATGGGTTTCACTGCTACCTAAGCAAAACCAACACTACTTGTGGTTTGACAAGAAATGTTGAATCTAAATGGGAGAAAGGGAATGTAAAGAATGGAATCTTTTAGGTAGAGACATGTGTTATCTTTATGGTTAATCCAATGGGGACAGTAGCAGGGACCTGGCTAGGGGACCAACTACCTCCAGGAAAGTGAGTTCACTTTCCAGAATTCCTGCCTCCTAGTGTAGTCCCAGGCAAGCTACCATGAGATTCTGCTGTCTGCCTCCTTTTCTGAGGCCTTTTTTTTTTACATTCTCTTCTGAAACAGGATTCCAGATCCTGCTTTCACCTCCTGAGTGTGGATAGATGGGATTCTTACAAATTTAACCTACTTTACATTCTTTGGGACTTTGTACCTGTAGACGGCACCAATTCTAGAAAATTCCAAGCTCAGCGCTCTTTATTCCTTCTCCTGTCTTTCTCCTTCTGATCTATGATTAAATGTTAAAAATGTCTACCTTTACAGATCTCAATGGAACTTCCCCATACACTTACATTTTCCCATTTTGAAGTTACATTCTAGGCAACTTCTTCACACATCTTTCAGCTGAATGACTGTTTTCTCACATATCCTGTTTTGTTGCCAAATGCTTAAGTATTATAATCATCTTCAAGTATTTTTATAATACACTACATTTCAGTATGGCAAGCCCATTAGGTATGTTTCCTTCTGTTGGATTTCATTTATATTGTCTTTTCCCAATATATTGGCTCATCTTTGCTTGCAGATTACAGATTATAAAAATTATTTATGGGAGCTGGGTGCAGAGACTCATACCTGTAACCTCAGAACTTTTGAAAGCAGAGGCAGGACTGTGATTCTGAGGCTAACCTGGAATAAAGTGATTTTGCCGAAAAAGTAAAAATGGAAAGAGGGTGTGTGATTGAAGTGTTACTGAGTTTAAATTGAGCTAGTACTCTCGTGTTTGTGCCTGCCATGTCTCAGGCTGCTACCTAGACCTGAGTAAAACCAGGGATATTTTCACATTTACTTCTACCACTCTGCCTATTAACAAGGCCATTGTCTCTACGCTTAGGACAGAGGTTAGCTCCCATTTATGTTGACATAAGCGGTTTGAGAACCCAACTTAACTTTTCAAGTCTCCCATTCATCACTGCAGTGGCACTGGTTCTGAATTTCTCTTACCCAGAGACCATCAGCAGTCCACAGCATAGACTCCATTTTTAAAAGATTTGTATTATTTTTTAATTATATGTGTGTCCATTAAGGCCGGAGGCACTGAAAGCTGGAACCCCTGAAGCTGGAGTTATGGAAGGTTGTGAGCTTCCCAAGTGTGTGCTGAGATTAAATCAAGAGGATGGAGTACTCATGTATGGTATTGGTGCTCCTATAAAGAAGCCTCGAGGCCTCTTGATGTACACACAGTGCAGTAAGGTCCTTTTTATGACTCAGAAAATGGATTCTGACATGCAACCTGAGGATGCCCTATTATACTTGTCAGCTCCAGAACTGTGAGAAATAAAGTTAATTTTTAAAATATTCAGTTTACAGTTTGTTATGGCAGCCAACTGTACTAAAGACAGGATACTATGTGCCTTTAAAAAATATTTTTTTTCACTGAAAGGGGAAACTTCTGGGGGGAAGAGGGTGGAAGGGCGGGATAGGAAGGGGGAATAGGGAGGGGTTTGTGACTGAGATGTAACTTGAAGAAAAAAAATAAAGTATTTAAAAAAATATTTTTTTCATTTTCAGTGGGAAATTGATCTAAATATCTTAGCCCACCTTTACAAAAAACAGAATGTTAGCTTTTTACCATGAGGTTTTTCATCCCTGATTTTTAAACTTTATCTTTATCCTGTTAACGTCTGACATCTTCCATGTACACGACTTTATTAAACCTAGAGTTGCACATCTTGACCCTGTGACTAGATAAAAATGCTTTAGCCTCAGCTCTTCCAGATTCTAATTTACTTTTCACCATGCCAATTCTCTTAACCTTGCAAGCTTTAAAAATGTATTTTAATTCACTTACAAGATAACATTTTCACTCTTTTCTTCCTATGTATCATTTACTAGAAAAGGCAAGGATGATCACTAATCTCCTTATATCCATAGATTGATCCAAGCAGGTTTAGCCAGTCAACTCACTGAATCTGCAGCATGGGGTCTATCTGGGACAACTAAAAACACATCTGAGCTAAGCTGAGTAACATTTATCTGGCCCTAGATATAATACTGAAGACCAAGCCAAGAGGCCACTAGCCTAGTCCTATGTCTGAAGAGATGGGGGCTGCAGTAGTTGTCCCCAGCATTTAGTACACTGTGGTAATCAGGATGCCGATCTAAAAGGAGGCTAGAGAGATGGCTCAGTAGTTCTCAAAGAGGACCCAAATTCAGTCCCCATCATCCATACCAGGTAGCTTACAATTACCTAGAATTTCAGCTCCAGTGGGACCTGTTGCTTCCAGCTTCTTCAGATAAAAGCACTCACAAGCATAGTTCCCATTCATACACATAATTAAAAATGAATATTAAAACTTTTAAAAAGTGACCACAGAGCCAGAGAAGTCACCTCACTGGTAGAACTTGCATAGTATGCATGAACTCATTTTCTTTGATTCACAGCACCACAAAACTCACAATCTTTTCTCAACGGTGGCCAGCCTCAACATTTTTATTTAACCTGTGTCATCCCTGAAACTAGGTAATGCCTTAGGTCCAGCTGGAGTTCACATGGGAGGAAAGGTGTGTGAGACAGAAGAGACTCAAGCCACAAGTACATCAGCTGCTTTGGTCATAAGGCACATGGAAACCTCAGGTAACAGGATGGTCTACTAAGCCAGAAGGGGTCTTTTCTTCAGCAAATGCAACCCCTTTCCTCAATGGCTAATAGGAATGTATAGTCTGTGGTCTTTCTGCCCACCACAAAACTGCCACTCTGGAGGATTCCTGACACGTTCTGCTGTCTTTACTCAGGAGGTTCTTACTCCTCAGAAAAACTCAATATCCATACCTGTCTTCCTGGTTGGTTATGGTCAGTGTTCTCTGAACACTTAGTTGTGTATGTGTTAATTAGGGTGGTTTTGGTCATACTCTTACCTAATTCTTGCTCCCACCTTTCCCTTGGTGCCTAGGACAGTGGATTGGTACTTAGCAGATTCTTAACAAGTACTTGCTGACTAAGCTAAATCTGTGAATAGGGTCAAATTCACCATTGTCTTGTGCAGTAAAACACAAGTGTGGGCATTATACTGCAGAACTGAATGGCAAAAATACATTTTCCCTTTCTTCACCTCATCTGTCAAAACCTACTGGTGGAGATTTGGAGAAGAGACCAAACACTTTCTAGTACTTCAAGAGACATGGGAATTATTTAGTGAGATAGGAATCCTTTAAGTGATATGGATCTGGCTGGAGACTGTCTCTTGTAATGATTGTAGATCCTGAAATCTGAGATTTCACCTGATACTGGTGACCTGCCCAAATACTATGGGTGGAGCTCAACTCAGAAGAATCTACTTTTACTGTTGAGATACTCAGTCTTTACTTCTACAGTTACTAGTGTTTTTTAAATTAAATTCTGTTCCTGATGGATTGTATGGTGACTGATCACTCACATAGTATACCTGTTGGCTATTCACACATAATCAAGCAGCTTTGACTCCCTTTGCAAACCCTCAAGGAAGGAAAATGGCCAGGTCCCTACCTGAGGAGCTCCAACAGCCACCACCACCCCACCACCCCCAATTTCCCTGCCATTTTCTAACAGTTTTAACTGTCCTTCCCAGTCCCAAGGCTGGAAGAGTACCCAGACCAGCCCTACAAGAAAAAACCCATCAATCCCTAAGCTCACCCAAACACAGAACTTGAAATTCCACCAATCTTCACCCTGGAAACCTCCGCCCCCTAAAAAATTCTATATATGCCTATAAGCCCTGCCTAATGTTCAGTTCCCTGCTCTCTTCTCCCTGAAACAGAGGCAGCCACACCTGAATTTGTCCTTCCCAATAAATCTTTATGAGATCTACAGCCTGGCGTCTCTCTCATCTGAAGTGAAGCTGAATGGAGCTAAGGCTCTTGAGCTCCTCAGCTCAGCTGGAGATACATTCCTCTGGGAGCTGTAACCCTAAAGCTTCAGCCCTAAAACAGAGCTGTTACACTGTACCCCTCCAGCTCAGCCAGGGATATCCTCCCTCAGGGATACAATGCCTCTGGTAAGGAGGCTTCCTCTCAGAGCTATGTGGCTCCTGGGTTCATTCACCATTTCTCAGGATACCCTTCTACTGGGACACTATCCCACCTCAGAGCTATATGGTTCCTGGGCTCCTGAGTTCCAGGATACCTTTCCATTCGAGCAGGAATGCCAACACTACCCACTAACAAATTATAATCCAGCCTCATATCATGATCAGTTTGTTTACCTTTTGAAAATTCATGTTTTCCCCGTAAACATGACCTAACTTGTGGTGAAACTTCATACATCAGTTTGGTGGTGAGTCTTCACAGATAAGACAGAAGCTTCTCTGGCTTAGATCCTGTACAACTTACAAGGTATGACACACAAATGACTGTATTAGTCCATCTAAAGTAAGTCACAGCCTATTTACACGAGGCATTTCTTTATTGGGCTTTTGCCTTACCTTGCCATACTATCTAGCCTTTATGGCAAAGTGAGTTCTGAACATATTCATATTTTATAACAGACAATATACACATGTAGTACATGAAATCTTTACAACACTTTCTGAAACACTTAAGATTGTTTTAAAAACATGAATTTCCTCTTAATTACTGGTATTTACTTAGCTCTTGTAATAAAATGCCTTCCTTTGAAACATTTTATATTCTTAGGATTCCCTGAATTTTTCCTGTAAGGTGCAAAATCATGAAGATGTGTTTCATTACTTAAGATACCGAAATCCTTTCTGTTCTCTTAGTATGTATGAATGCCACCTTCCAGGTTTTCATTTATCATATATATTACTTATTAAGGGAGTTCATTTGAAACTCTAAAAGTCTTACCAGCTCAATTAGTATAATAGTATTTTCCAACTAATCTGCATTTTAAAGTGATTATGTCACAGATTTAACTATGCCATTTCTTTTCCTAAGAGATCTATATTGTTTCAGTTGTCATCTTCCTACTACAAACCATTAAGTCTATCATTAATGACCACTAATAAACTGATATTCCCTGAAGCCATTCTCTCCCTGAATTTGCCGGTTGGAGACCCTTCTTGGATTTTTTTTTTCCCCACTGACCAAAGTATACAGTTCAAAATTATACTGAACTTTCTAAATTCTTATTCACTTATTTATCCAAATAAAATCTTTGTAGTGGTGAATATGATTTCTAACTGAAGTCCTTTACCCGATGTTTTATGTCCAAAAATGTCCCATCACTTTGAAAGGTTTTATATCTAGTGGTATTTTATATTTCTAAAGGGCTCAACTATTGTGACACAAGAACTGTCCTTCGCTATGACTGAATCATGTAGAAGGCATTGCTCATTATCACTTAGAATTCTTTCATTTATACTATGAAAATTTTAAGCCAGGACTAAGGACATCAGAAATTCTTACATTCATAAAGTTTTTCCTCTATTTGACTTCTTTGAGACTTGGTAGGCTCTGCCTCCCACATAGGCATCTGCATCCTGGTCCCATCCAAAGCAGTCCCTCCCTCATAGTAGATTCTCTTCTGGAATGTACCACTATGACTTTCCATATTTGCCATATTGAACGATTCCTCTCCAGTATGGATTCTTTTATGCTTGGTAAGATTTGATCTGATATTAAATGCCTTCCCACAATCATTACATCGATATGGCTTCTTTCCAGTGTGGATCCTTTTGTGTTGGTCAAGGACGGATCTGTAATTGAAAGATTTCCCACACTCACAATTGTAGGGCTGCTTTCCACGGTGGACACTTTTATGATTGATAAGACTTGAGTGTGAAATGTACGCCTTTTCACATTCATCACATCCATAGGGTTTTTCACCTGTATGGATCCTTTTGTGCACTGTGAGGCCTGAGCTGTTCCTGAAAGCCTTCCCACACCAATCACATACATAAGGTTTCTCCCCTGTGTGGATCCTCTTATGTTGGGAAAGAAGTGAGCTGTAGCTAAATGATTTCCCACACTCAACACACTTAAAGGGTTTTTCCCCAAGATGGACTCTCTTATGGCTTATAAGAGTTCTGTTTGAAAAAAATGCTTTTCCGCATTCATCACATGGATAGGGTGTCTTGCCAGGGTGAGTACTTTTATGGTTAATAAGGCTTGAGTGTGAGATGTAGGCTTTTCCACACACGTCACACTCATAGGGCTTCTCCCCAGTGTGTATTCTTTTATGAACTTTAAGGCTTGAGTTGTTTCTGAAGACCTTCTCACATCTGTCACATTCAAAAGGTTTCTCTCTAGTGTGAACTCTTTTGTGTTGAGAAAGGAGTGAGGTGTAGTTAAAAGATTTCTCACACACATCGCATTTGTAGGGCTTTTCTCCAAGATGAATTTTTTTATGGTTTAGAAGGGTTCGGTATGTGAAGAAGGCTTTCTCACACTCATCACACTTAAAGGGCTTTTCTCCAGGGTGTACACTTTTATGATTTATAAGGCTTGAGAGTGAGATGTAGGCTTTCCCACATTCTTCACATTTGTAAGGTCTCTCCCCTGTGTGAATTCGTTTATGTACTTTAAGGCCTGAATTGTTTCTGAAGGCTTTTCCACACTCATCACACCCAAAGGGTTTTTCCCTTGTATGAATCCTTTTATGCTGTTCAAGGGCAGAGCTGTAGTTGAAGGATTTCTCACAATAGGGGCATTTATAGGGCTTCTCGCCCAGGTGGATTCCTTTGTGATTTTTAAGGCTTGAGCGTGAGATGTAGGCCTTCCCGCACACGTCACACTTATATGGTTTTTCCCCAGTATGGAGCCTCCGATGGACTTTGAGGCCCGAATTGTTCCTGAATGTTTTACCACACACATCACATACAAAAGGTCTCTCTCCTGTATGAATGGTCTTATGCTGAAGAAGTAGTGAGTTATAACTAAAGGACTTGCCACACTCCTTACATTCATGGGCTTTCTTTCCAGGATGAATGCTTTTATGGACTGCAAGGCCTGAACTATAGCTGAATGCTTTGCCACAAATATCACACTTGTAAGGTTTCTCTCCTGTATGGATCCTTTTATGGACTATGAGGCCCGAGCTGTTCCTGAAGGCCTTCCCACATTCATCACATTCATAAGGTTTCTCACCAGTGTGGATGACTTTATGCTGAATGAGGAGAGAGCTATAATTGAAAGATTTCTCACACTCATCACATTTATAAGGTTTATCACCGAAGTGGATGCTTTTATGATTTAGAAGTGTTCTACAAGTAATGAATGCTTTCCCACATTCATCACATTCATAGGGTTTCTCACCTGTATGGATCCTTTTGTGGACCCTCAGGCCAGAGCTATTACTGAAGGTTTTCCCACAGATATCACATTCATAGGGCTTCTCCCCTGTGTGGATCCTTTTGTGGACTCTAAGACCAGAACTGTTCCTGAAGGCCTTTCCACACTCACCACATTCATAGGGCTTCTCTCCAGTGTGGATCCTTTTATGCTGGTCCAGAACAGAACTATAATTGAAAGATTTTCCACATTCGTCACATTTGCAGTTCTTCTCCCCAGAATGGGTGCTTTTGTGGTTTATAAGGCTAGAGTAGGACATGTAGGCTTTCCCACATTCATCACACTTATAGGGCTTCTCACCAGTATGGATACGCTTATGGACTCGAAGGCTAGAGCTGCTGCGAAAAGTTCCCCTACAGTCATCACACTCATAGCGCTTTTCTCCAGTGTGCATAATTTTATGCTGAACGAGGCGAGAATTGTATTTGAAGGACTTTCCACACTCATCACACTTATGTGATTTCTTAACAGCAGAAGATTTCTGCTGTGGAGGATGCAAGTTTCCATTAATATTCTCTGTACGTTCACCTTGTTCAGTACTTTTTGGTTCTGTAGGGATAGTCTGGTCCATGGAATTTGCACTTGGGTACATACTTTTCTCAGGTGCCTCATCATCCTGTTCTATTTTTATATTTGCTGTGTTCTTAGATTTGTCAATCTTTTCTCTGGTGCTACTTTTGTCTTCCTTCATTATTTTCCATTCAGGCCTTTCCAATTGTTTCTCTGTCCACTCACAAGTGTCACCAATCTTAGATTTCTGCATATAATCCTGGTGAAAAATGTCCACATTTGGGCTTTGAGAGCCTGCATTTGAATTATTTTCATTCTTTTTAGCCAATTCCTCACCCTCCATGCTTGTCTTCAAATGTGACACTAGAACGAGAAAATGAAAATGACATGTTTATTTAGAAAGAAAACCTGAGAATAAAAATAGCAAATAACAACATTAACTTATCTACTTGACAGGTATTTGCTTATTGTGTGGCAAGTACCACTTAAAAAATAATCTTTAAATATTTATGAGTGTTTTGCTTGCATGTAGGAATGTGCACCATGTACATGCCCGATACTCAATGGTACCGAGATCCCCAGGAAGTAGAGTTAGGCATGGCTGGGAACCATCATAGGGTGCTAGGAACTGAACCCAGGTCCTCTGCAAGAGTATCAAGTGCTCTTAACTGCTAAGTCATCCCTCCAGCCCCATAGGCACTATTTTAATTATTGGGGCTATGATGGGGGACATCAATAAGATTTCAACACCTTCAGAACTACTGTTAAAACTATGGCCCAGATTGTTAATGATCCAACGAGCCTTTTCATTCCTGCATTAAAAACCTAGAATGAAGGCATGACAAAAATGGCTTAGACTAATGCATAGAATCACAGCCAATACCAATCAGTTTCAATGATAACCTCACTGAAAAACAACAAAAAGAAGTCTCTGAAAAATAAATGACAGAAAAAAAAATCGGAACAAAGACAAGGCTAATGTTTCTTTGAGAAGTTACACATAAGGAGGGAGCAGGCAAAACTAAAGAAGAGGGATCACACAGGTAGTTGTAGTTATAAAATTATAAGGACAATGACCAAAAACTGAGAAAGAAATATACAGCTACTGTAATTTAATCTGGCCTTCTGGACTTTCTGTGTAAGGAAAACACTGTCTTTGGAAAATGTCTAATCACGGAAGAATTTATATGGCAGAACATGCTCCAGCCTGCCAAGGAATAAAATTTTCATTCCTATTTATGAATACATTAGTCATATAGCATGTCAGAGATTACAAACAGCCAAGTGATTCTGGCACTTTGGAGGTTGAGGCAGGAAAGTGAGTGCATGCTCCAAGGCAGCCTGAACGACAGGGAAGGCCTTTGTCTCAAGGATGGTGAAACAAAGATGAAAACACCTCAAGCCATGGAGCAAAAGTATAGTTGGCCCTCCATATCCGCAGGTTCTGCATCCAGATTCAGCCAACTACGGACCAAAACTATTCAGAAAAACAAAGTTATATTTGTACTGAATAATTTTTATCATTATTTTCTAAATACTACAACATAGCAAAGACTCATATTGCTTTTAGGCACTATAAGTAATTTGGAAATGGTTTAAAGTACACAGGCTGATGTGTAAAGGTCCTATGTAGATACTGTCATTTAAACAAGGGACTTGACATCTGTGGTGGACTTTGCTATCTATGAGATCTTGAAGCCAATCTCTCACATGGACCAGAAGATAACTAGAATATTGACTAAGCTCAAATACCTAGTTATACAACCTCAGAAAACTATTTAACTTCTTTATATGGCAGTTTCTTCTCCTGTAAAATGAAAGTAATAGTGTTGTTATGAAAATTGGATGAGAGTCTTTTAAACCAGTTAAGAAAACTACTTGTCCCTTGGTCAGGGTTAATATTATTTTATTTATTATTGCTATTAAAAGTAAAGCTATTGGATCAGGGTTAAAATGTAGGAGAAGAACCACGTGATTCAGAAAAGATAAAGTTCCCAGAGCAGACTTTAATACCCAAGCAGGAATCTTGTTCTGAAGGCACTATACATGATTGTCCTCCATCAATATTCACTTTCTGACATCCTGACATCTAAGAAGAAACTGCTCTAACCTATTTCAATAACATGAGGCATTTATAAATCATATAAAATGTGATCTTTTCGTCCTGCCCTGGGTAACATTTCTGGACATTATTGTGAAATTTTGTGAATCTTATTTAGAAAACTATGTATGTAACTATGTGAGGAAAAAATGGGCAATAAAAGTAAAATACATGCTTTGGAGTGGACAGGTGTAAAGAATCATATTACCCAACTTATTTTTCATAGGAGTAATTACCTCCTATAGGAACAGAAAAAACTAGAAATTTAGGAGACTATTTAGAAGGTGAAGAATCATCCAGCACACATTAAAGCAAAAGTTGGTTCAGCTGAGGAAATATTATATAAAATTAAGTCCCAAGTATGAGGTCACTGAAGAATGGTATCCCAGATTCGTTCCCTGACTCCCTGTAATATTTGGGTAGAGCACCCCACAATACAAAATGTGGAACTAGTGAGTGGGCTAGTGTGGTTCCAAAAGCTTCAACAGCAGCATACTTTATCTACTCTTTTCTATTTCCACATACAGTAGAGATTTTTCTATCCATTTCCTTTTCAATTTCAGTTCCTACACCTCAAACTTCCTCAGAAGAGAAAAATGCTAAGGTTCCTACAGCCATAAAAAAACAATTTCCTAAAATAAAAAGTTGCTAGGGAAAAGAGCTGTGAGCAACTACTAGCCATACTGGATATTAACATATGCTATAATTAAAAATGTGCTTTGATAATTTAAATGTTACTGGCATATAAATAGATATATCCAGAAATTATTCCAACCACACAAAGAAATTGATGAAATTGATGATGAGGATGGTATTACTGGGGAAAAGAGTTTTTAAAAATAGTGTTCTAACAAATATAAAGCCATCTGCTGAATATAAAAAGACAAAATTAGATCTTTTATATCACACAAAGGGACAAACTCCAAATGGAACAGAGCTCTAAATATAAAGAAGCTAGAAATAATGTAGCAGACACTAGAATAACAAATTCTTGAAGAAAGCAGGGGTTAATGACTCTATGGCCTGGGTATAGAAAAAGCTTCCTAACCATAACCAAAACGTAATACAAGACTGATGCTTAACTACATACAAGTGCTTTTATGAGAAAAATAGCGTAAATTTCTGGCCCCATTCCCAAAAGAAAATGTCAGAAATACTACCAGAACTGTGATGAGAGGTGAGGGAGAAAGAATTCTTCTAAGGACCTTACCTTCAGGCCCTAAGGTTGTGTGTGTAACATGGTGTCTGGGTCTGTCCAAAGTCTGCTTAGCTCACCAAAAGCTTCTGGTACTCCAAGCTAAACAGTGAATGGAATTAAATCTCCCTGGAACAGAGTGGATACTTCAGTAATAGAGAACTGCTTTCAAGATATAATGATGTGTTGGAACTTGCTATTATTGGTGGAGTACTACAGAATGAACAATGTATAGATGGTATGCAATCGGTGAAAGCTGATTCAGTTGCATAAACCATAACAATGCTTCTGAAGACTGGAGGTATAGCTGTATGAACAGGTAGATCTCATCTATCAGCTTAAAGAGAGACTTCAATAGCAGCATCAGCAGCTCTAATGATTATTGGGACAAAATATTTGTCATTAACTGGAATATACCCAGAACAGAAAGCTAGACAATCAAAGTTGTGTGTGCCTAGAGAGATGGGGCAATTTGGCCCTTAAACCCAAAGGTCCCACTATCCCGATCTTTAAAGCTGACACAACTGCTCTGCACCAGGCTATTACATTTGAATCCCTCAAAACCATTGTGATTCCCAAGCACCTGAGAGCTCATGCTAGTTTATCAAAGATTAGCCCTCACAGAAATTAAGTTATATTCCAGGGGCTAAAGTGAAGTCAAAATCCAGCAGCACAACTGTGCTTTTCACTGAATGGCTTCTTGGAAACAAAACTGGCTCTGGCCATCATGGTCATTATATACGCAGCACCACCTCCCCGAGGCTGGCTCACCCCAAAACAGACTTTGGAGAATGCTCAGATTTCTGCCAGACTTTGCAGATTCCATAGTAATATCTTGGGCAACTTAACTAAAGGGCTTAGAAAAGTGACACCTAAGAGCCACCAAGATGTTCCTTGGAGAACCAAGGTCTCCAATATGTAATAGCTATTACATCAAAAATTCTTTCTCAACTTGGAATAGTTCTACCTAATGACCCAGCCATACCACTCCTGGGCATATATCCAAATGATTCCTCACCAAACCACAAGGACATCTCCTGAACTATGGTCACAGCAGCTTTATTTGTAATAGCTAGAAACGGAAAACAACCCAGATTTCCCTCAGCCAATGAATGGATAAAAAAGCTGTGGTACATCTACACAATGGAATACTACTCAGCCATCAGAAACAAGGAAATCACACAATTTACTACCAAATGGATAGAACTAGAAAAGCTCATCCTGAGTGAGTTAACCCAGACCCAGAAAGATGCACATGGTATCTATTCACTTATAATTGAATTTTAGTCATATAGTATAACTATCCTACATAGACTTTGTTACTTGTTAGTGGGACACTTTGCCCTAGTGGAGCTGCCATGTAGGGTCCCAGTGCAAGAGGAAGCTCTTACCCCTCATATGTCTGCTGAACTGAAGGGGGCTGATATGTAGGGCACCCCATACCAGAGGAGTAGGAGAAGGGGGAGAAGGGGAAGATGGTGAGAGGGTGGGTTCAGGAGGGGTGGAGGGAGGGGACTATAAATTAAAGTAATAAACAGTAAAAAAAAAAGTTCTCTTCTGCGGATGAAAAGGTAGATGTAGAGTTGCTTCATCAAGATGACATGAATCTGTCTGACTGGGGCTGGTAGCTCTGCAGGAACCACATGAACTAGAGAAAATGATGAATGGCAGCTGTGAAATCAGTGAGAAAATTGAAGTCACTTCAGCGGCTTGAGGGGCCTTAAAGAATCAAGCCTAATTCTTGTACCAATTCTAGGGTAACCAGTCCAACAATGTAGATATTGAAAACCTAGAAAATCTTAAGTGCTTGAATGACAACCTTAGAGGCCATGAAACCACTGTCCATTCTCAGAACAATCAGGATTGGCTTGTCTGGAACCATCAGAACTCATATGAAATACAATGAGCCTGGTATGAATTTTCAGAAAGAAGAGGAAGAAGGAGAGGGAGGGGAGAGAGGGAAAAAGGAAGAGAGAAGGGGGAAGTGCTGAGAAGTAAGCAGATATGGGGGTGAAGGGATGCTGAGAAGTAAGCTCTGTGTAGAATGGCTTCTGAAGAAAGGACAGGATAAGAATGAAAGACTTGTGGAACAGAAACCTGAGACTGAGAAACAATTCCGGAATGTGTGGCTGTCCTTCCAGAAAAGCTAACAGGACAAGCTAAGGCACCAATCGAAACAGCTCCTATTAAAATTGCTGATTCCTGCCAAGTCATAAGGATCAGTTCTTTTTCAGAGTGGCTTAGTAGGTCCTCATGCAAAGAAAGAAACCCTAAAGATATGCCTGCTGCTGGGAATAAAGCTGGCAAAGAAAAGCAAAAGCCCTATGGCCACTTCCTGTTGTCCCTTTTAACTCTGTTCATCTGGAGATTCCCAGAAAAGAAACCTCAGTTAAGTTTTGTTCTAGAGAATGTAAGTAGCTATTTAGAAAGGAAGCCTAGAAACATTTAATTCACTCCCTAAAACATAACCTCCTAGACCGGTATAGTCTCCCAGCATTTGTGATCTCTGCCTGTAGGTAGCATAGATGTGAAGGAATGGACTACTAGTGTTAAGCATCTTTTCTGCAGACCAGCAATACATCTTTGAGTTCAGTGATTGTGACTTGGCAATCATGGGATAATCTGAGAACTTAGTTCCTTTCCTTCCTAATTTTAAAGTAGGGAAGAAAAGGCATCAAATGATATTTTGCACCAGAAATAGGCTACTGATGCTAATATGGTTCAATTTTTTTCTTTAAACAGTAAAACTTAATTTTACCTCCACTACAAACAGCTTCTTGGTGCACGACTGCTATGACAAACACTGCAATTTGAAAAGTAGGGTATCTACGATCAACATATGTTAAAATATTTTAAAGTTAGTCAGTTGCTAATCAGCTCCCTTAACCTTTCTGATTGCCCTTTAGATGTTTCTCCTGCTGTGGGCTTTCTTATAGTAGTCTGAAGTAATTGTTTTTTTCAGTTAATATACAGGATACTTCACACAATAAATAGCCATGTCAATATAGTGTTTTTCCTTAAAAAGCAAAAGACAATTATTAAATGTAAAATTATACTTATTTTCACTAATAAGAGAAATATACATGAGAACTTCAATAAAATAGTGTTTCTAACATGTTACACATTACCATATACTCTGTTGATAAGACACTGAAGAAAACATTCTCCTATATTGCTTGGAATATAAACATACTGCTTGTGGTGGGAAATCTGTGCTAATATACGCATTTCTCCCTCAATCCACAAATAACTGAATTCTGAAGACACTTCTAATACTATGAAAGTGTGTATGTGTATGCATTATGTACTCATAAGATGTGTACAGATAACAGAATTATTATGGCTCAATTTTAACTGAAAATCTGGCAAATTACCTAAATCTCAAGCACAGAAGACTCATTAAATAAACTATGAAATACATATAATGGAGTACTGGAAAAGGAAAACATCTCATTGACAGGTAGTAATTTCCAGGATATATAGTACTATATTATCAAAAGTGAAAAAGTCCAGATACTAACAAAGGCAGAAAGATGTAAATATTTTGCCTGCTTACCTTTATGGTAATACTAATAAATTACCATACCAATTAGTATGGTAATGCTAATATTTGCCAAGGGTGGGAGTAGGAGAGTAAGGCGGAAGGGGATGGGGAGGTGTGGGGACACTGTCTATAGACAGCGCTGTGTAGTTTTTACTTATGGAGTAAAAATCAAATACATGAAATCACTGAAGATGAGGGATAGGAAGTTGCTAAGACAGGAAGTAAACAGAAACAGTGAACCCATCATGTTTCACAGGGATACTAAAACCACAGGAAGAGAACAAACAAAAAACCCTAATCTATGTAACTTAGGAACAATATTTGATTACATACTTGTTTACATTTAATCTTCTGAAGGTTGGTGGGAAGGTACAGGGAAGATTTTAAACAAATTGAACTACTGTTAGTAGTAAGAGCAAAGCAATTCTGAAACAATTTCTGATGTACTATCGAGATCAAATGTGACTATTGTTAAGAGCCAGGATTCTCATGAAGGAAGAAAAGACATACAAATTTGGGATAGGAAAAAAGCAAGAAAGAAACTTATGTGGACAAGGTTCACATTAGAAATACTGTGTAAATTAGAAGTATTGTGTAAAGTCATCATTTATAAACAATCTATGTGTGTATGTAAGTGTAGACATACATACATTTTTACTTCTACACAGATATATCCCTGAGCTCTGGTTGCCAGCAAGCTAAAAAGAAAAAAGTCACCACAATGGTATAAACACATCGAGTTTTGGTTTCCTCTAGTATCCTCTATTAAAAAGAATCAAATCTTTAGAGAAATGGCTAGGAACAGGAGAAGTAAATGATGAGCCTTGGTGTAGTGTGGTGCAGTGTTTACCAACAAGTAAGGAAAGAACAGAAAGGTGAGGCATTCTGCAAACTACAGGAGGCAGCTTGAATATCCAATTTAGGCACAATAAATAAGCATAGTAATGACAAGCCACTACATACAGGACTGTACAAATTCTTCAGTAAAAGCCAGGGGGGAAGAGGCCTCTTGATTACAACAGAATAAATTAGCATTTCATAATATCAAAGTAAAGACTAGATAAGGAAAAAAAATCACCAATGAACTCTATGTCTGGGGAGAAATTCTGACACAGAACAGACTATTTGCGGGATTTAAATATTCCTTCTCAGAATGCTTATTAGAGAGAAAATAGTAATTATGTATGAAATCAGACAAAGCTTTGACAGATGTTCTACATTAATATTTCTACTGGGGCAGAAGAACATCATATCCCTTCTGTAATGACAACCTGAGGACAGAATCTATGAGAATGTATGAACTGAACGGTAAGAGAACAGGTTAATCCAAAACAAAGACTACTCTATTAAAGGGGCTGTGGAGAGAGAAGAAATTCTATTTTTCAAACCTTTATAAAACAAAGGGAAGTTCTAGAAATGTTGCAGGCTAGAGAAGGCTAAAACATTTTTTAAAAGTGTTAGAGGTGGGTATGTGGCACACACCTTTAAATCAAGCACCTGGAAGTCAGGCAGATCTCTTAAGGCCAGTTCTACATAGTGAGATCTAGAGAGCCAGAACTGCATAGTAAGAACCTGTCTCAAAAAAAAAAAAGTGTCAGATGACAAAGTTGGAAAATAAAATAATAACTTTAAACTTACTGAAACTGACAACTGTACTGTAGTTAAGAACATATCCCTACCTCTCAAAAAACATATATGGGAACCAGTGAGGTGGCTCAGTAGGCCTTTAGACATGCCAGGACCCACATGGTAGGAGAAACAAATTCCTAAAGTTTGTCTACTGACCTCCATGGGCTATGATGTATTGCTATCCTCAAATAACTTGGGGGAAAATGCATATGAGAGAGCAAGAAAACAAAATCAAATAAAATATTAACTACAGGTAAATATGAATAAAGGCATTTTAAATTATTTTTTAAAAGATTTATTTTTGTGTGTATGAATGTTTGCTTGTATGTATGTCCATATACCACATGTGTGCCTGGTGACTTAAGAAGCCAAGGTCTTGGGTCCCCTGGAAATGGAGTTACAGACTTTTTGGGAGCCACCTTTTGAGTACTGGGAGCTGAATCCTGGTCCTCTGGAAGAGAAGCCAGTGCTCTTAACAGCTGAGCCATCTCTCTAGCCTCCCTCCTTTGCTATTCTTGTTCTTAGAATTTTTCTGTATATTTAAAATTATCTTCAGATATAAGGTTTTCAAAATAGTAACAAAAATACACTTAGAATTCCATCAATTCTACTTCCCTTCTTGGTATTGCTCTCACCATCCTGTCTCTTTGTTTAGTGACCCAACTCTCTTTAAGCCTCATCTACTCAACTTGATTTCTTTAACTCAGACCACACTGTACTAGCTTTTTCTAAATAAGGTGCTTCCTTTGAAGACTTGCTGATGCTCAGCTGTTCTTGATCCTCTCATTTAATTTTTCCTCTTGACTCTATGCCTAACTACTCTCTGTACAGACAGTTCCATCTTATATGACCTCTATTACTCCTAAAACCAGTCTGGTAGAAATTTATCTTTAGCCTCAAGTCTTTTATCCAAACACAGATCCTATTATTTTCCACCCCACTGTTCTCTTTATAGGTAAAATCAGAAGCAGGCTCTTCTATTTCTCTCATCTACATCCAAAACAGCCTGTATGCCTAACTGATTTATTGTATGAACACCAGCTTCTAGGCCTTGCTTTCAGTCCTCCATAATTCTCTTCTACTGCCTTCTAGTCTTTCTGCCTTCATTCTTACCCACATCCAGTTCTTCCTCTAAGAGCTGTTAAGAGTTTTATAAAATGCATACTTGATCATTTTCTGCTATAGCTTAACATCACACTAAAATAAAATCCATGAGCCGGGCGGTGGTGGTGCACGCCTTTAATCCCAGCACTTGGGAGGCAGAGGCAGGCAGATCTTTGTGAGTTCGAGGCCAGCCTGGTCTACAAAGTGAGTCCAGGACAGCCAAGGATACACAGAGAAACCCTGTCTCGAAAAACCAAAAAAATAAAAAATAAAAAATAAAATCCATGCTTAAGTAAACTGTCAATATAATATTAAGCAGGTCTTTTTCTTAAAATAGTTTTTTTTGTTTTTATTTATTATGTATACAGATTCTGCCTGCATGTAAACCTGCAGGCCAGAACAGACCAAGAAATCTTAATATAGATGGTTGTAAGCTGACATGTGGTTGCTGGGAATTGAACTCAGGACCACTGAAAGAACAGCCAGTGCTCTTAATCTCTGAGCCATCTCTCCAGCCCTCTTATTTTGTTTTTGAGACAAGTCTCACAATGTTACTGCGGCTGGCCTTGAACTTGAAACCCCAGGCTCAGAGATACCAGCTTCAATTTGTCAATTATCTGGGATTACAAAAGTGTGACACTGTTCCTAGCAGAAGTAGATGATAAGACCATAGAGTCACTGTCTTTATGTTTCAGTGTATTAATGCCATTATTGTGGGGCTGGGTACCTCATAAAGAACTCTTATTATGGCTCTCTTTGCTCTTCTGCCACAGGGTGCCTTCCACCATGTGAAAACATAGCAAGAAGGCCTAAGGAGATGCCAACACCTTAATGTGGACTTCTCAGACTTCAGAACTGTGAGCAGTACATTTTTGTTTGTTGTAAATTACTCAGTCTACAGGATTTGCTGGAGTAGCACAAAAACAAAAACCAAATCCCTGAAACACATCCCAACACCAAGCCAAATCCTGTACATTAAGCTACCAAAATGTGTCCTTAAACAAAAAAATGGGCATTGACTGGCTCACTGCCACTGCACTAAGTCTCAGTCTATTCTTTGTCTCAACTATGTGTGTATGCGTGCAGGAGTGTGTGGTATGTTCATATGTATAAGTATGTACTTATATGTGTGTGCATGAAGAGGCCAGAGGTGTTAATGTCAGGTGTCTTCATCAATCACTCTCCATGTATGCTGTGAGATGGGGTTTCTCATCAACTCAGCTAGGCTGCCTGGCCAGGATGCTTTAGTGAGTATTCTTTTCCTCCCTACTGCTGGAATTCAGGTGTATGGTACAACTCCAGACGTTTCACATGGGAATCTAAACTCAGGTCATGAGTGTGACAAAAACACCATCCCTCCAACCACAACATCAATTATTTAGCAGACTGAATTCTTATTTCCCTAATCCTTTGTCACTCATTGGCTACCAACTGGCCTCAACTGCATGAAATCACAAATACTCACTTTATTTTTTGCCTCACCAATCTAGTCAGAGACCAAAACTTCCTAAACTCCCTTTGTTTGGGTGTGTGGGGGGGGGTGGGGGGTATTTGGCACATCCAGTAGTTCACTCAATCAAAAACACAGATAAAAGTACATGAAGAGCAGCAGCAGCAGCAGCAGAAGTGCTGTTAGCATTCAAGGAAATCAAGAAAGTATAAGACATACTGCCATCTTTATGAAATACTGAGGGTACACGCTAGTATCATGGTTACCCGAGTAAATAGTGCACAGGGGACTTAGATTATGACCCATAGTAAGTAGTTGGTGGAGGGGAGAGAATCAAGAACTAGAGCTCCAAGATGAGATTATTATAAAACGATCAATAGGATGGGTGCGGTCCATCATGTGTCCCCTGTAACACAGAGCCAAAAAGGTTTTAGTTTCTCAAACTAGATGGGAAATCACTCGAGCCAGTGTTTTGGTTTTTTTTTTTTTTGTTTTTTTGACAGCATGATCTTAACAGTCTGATAACATCAGTGGAAAAGCCAACCATGAACAAGTCACTGTCTCTCACAAATTACATAAGACTCACAACCCTTGGCCATTTCTGTGCTTGTTCACATTTTACTGCTAGGTCCTACAAAAGAGCATGTGAGGATATCAAGAACCTGCACTTAATTACTGTCTGTTCTGGACAGAGAGGAGTTATTTCCTCAAAAACTGAGACAACCCACAACACAGCAATCCTGGTTCAGTGGAAAATGACTCCTATGGTTAAGTGACTGCAAGAAGAAATAGGGGCAATATGCCTGCAGCTACGCTCAATTTCCAGGTTTATCTCAAGTGTGGTCCAGGGCTTCTGTACCTTAAGCTCTTGGATACCATATTTAATCACTAGAGAATGAGATTAAGAGAGAATGTTTGCCAGCTCAAGAACACCTAAGTGGGAGAATATGCAAATGGGAGATGAACTAAATGAGAAGTGATTTGTGCTCTGGTTGCTTTTGCATTTAATTTATAAAAAGCATTATGTAAGTGGTTAACAAGATTTGTTTCTATTATTTAAAAATTTTGAATAAGGATTGAAGGGACTTTCATAATGGAATATTCTGTGAGTAGAGGAGATACTTCTGGCTACTCTAGGAATAACGGAAGCAAGAGTATGAAAGGCAGTGGAGAGATTTTTTTCTGAAGCTAAGGGTTCATTCAGGGAGTAGCTTGAAGCAAGTAATGTAGCATATTTTAAAACTGAGTTAATGTAAAAAGTATTTTATTAACCTCAGTTGCTCTTAAATTCATAACCCTTATCTTAGTACAGAATCATTCTGCATACTATCAATTGAGATAAAAATGAAAGAACAAACACCCCAGCCTCTCATCCTGGCTCGTCCAAGTTCTTACCCACCCCCCTCTGCTGTAACAAGCTCATAAAAGTAAATAACAAAGAAAGCCTGAGAACCTAGCTTTCCCTCCCTCTGAGGCCTTGAGTGACCATCTGGACGGAACCATAGATAACTAAGGGCTCTCAAAAGGACTTATTCGTTAACTGGGAATTTCCTTTGCCTCCTGAGGATAAGGTTACCAGAGGACTCTCAGAGCTCATCTTACAAGGCCAAATGTGATTCTGTATGTTTCTAACTGCCCACCCCATCGCTTGCCTAGCCCTTAAGAGCCTCAAACTTTCCAGGTTCAGGGCCATTCACTGACTCCCTGCTTGGAGATCGTGTGATGGACCTTGCCATGGCTCGAACCCCCAATTAAAGATTCTTTTGCTTTGGCATCGAGTTGCAGTCTTCCTGGTTTTGTGAACTCAGTATTACAAAAACACTAGTAACAACTCAAAGATTACCAAGTACAGTCTAAAGAATTATCTAAAACATTTTTAAATGGCCAGTCTACTACAAGTTTGTAAAACAACAAACCCGTTTCCTGATAGCGACCTGTAAAACATTCAGTATTAGAAACAAGGAAGCAGAAGGATTTATTATTCTATCACCTGTCTGAATAAAAGAGGAACGAACTGTGTATTTGCTGGAACTTGAATAAACAAAAACTTGAAGTCTATTCAAAGTCTTAACAAGTGTTTACCTTTTCAAGGTAGGGCCTAGGACAACATCTGAGAACAGTAGAGGAAAATCTCACGTTTTTATATTTTGTATTTTTTTTTGTTTTTAAAATCTATTTTGGTGTCTTTGTCACATGAACATTACATATTCTAAAATTCATATTCACACACACAGAGAGAGCTTCCGGCGTACATAGATAAACGGTCCTGGACATCTAGACTGATCATCTTAAGTAGCCCAGGCACGTCTCCATCTGGCCCCTGCTTATCTTCCTTTTGCATCAACGGGGGAACACTCCCAAAGCCATCCCCTGGGCCAGGTGCTTTTCACCTGCGTTTCCCTAAGTCAACAAGGTCTCGGTCCGCTGCGGTGGGGATCGGGTAGGTGGCCTTCTCTGGTCCCACCCATTGGTCTACTCATGAGCTTCTCCTCCGAGAGGGCCGGGGAGTGGAAGGGTCTTGCTTACAGTCAGGTGTCTCTCTACACCTCTCTCCCACAAAATAAAGGGGGAGGGTGACCGAATGAGGTCACCGCTAAGTCTCAGAAACAAACTTAAACGCAATCAGGGCAAATTTTCAAGCGCTAAAAATCGGAGTTTGTCCTCCCTCTAAACCCGAAGTGGCTACGAACAGTCAAGGAACCCGGAGCGGATTCTGGCCCTTCCTCGGCCCGGGGCCAGCTCGGACGGCAGGAGCTGTTCGCTGGGCCCGGCCTGGGCTTTTCCTTCCCCCTAACTCCCGGAGGACGCTTCCTACGGAGTGCAGAGAGTCACGCTCTCCCCCAGGACCCGCCCGAGACCCGAGGGCCCAGAAGGGAAGGGCGTGGCGGGCCGGAGAGAGGCGGGAGCGCCGGCGGCCCGGGACTCACGTACTGGCTGTGGCGGCGCCGCGGGAGCCCGGCCGCCGGCGGGACAAAAGCGCGGACTGCCCGGCCGGAAAGACCCGCGCCTCAGGAGCACTTCCGAGGCCGCTCTGGGATGTTGGAGGACTGACTCGATGGTCGGGCCCAGTTCACGGCACGTGACCCGCGGTTTGTCTGTTTGCTGCTGGCCTCCTGACCGGGGGTGGAGAGGTCCTGCAGCCCGGATGCCCAAGATGTGTAGGGGGCGTTTTCCTGTTGTCTTGGACTTTTATATTCCGGGGTGGATTGGGGGCGGGTAATGAAATAATCAAGTGGCGAGGTAGAATAGATACTTCACTTCCTGCCTGTGAGGCTAAGCTCGCAGCTATCAAGTGAGGCTGGAGAGATTCTTAGGAGCGAGGTGTGGGCTCCCGGGAGGAAGCGGTTTATGGGGGTCCCGTACCGCTTCTTTCTAAAGACTTCCCCCCCCCTCCTCAGAGCCAAGGCCCTCAACTGAGGTCAAATTTCCAGCAAGCCAGCTGTTTGGAGACTGCAGAAGAAAAGTAACTCACCCTTTCTTTCCCCAGATACCCTGCAGCCTCAAAAACAAGTTATCTGGAGAAAACAGCAAACTTCCCCCATTTTGCCGCTAACAAAACTCTCTGTCCCCTCTCTATCCTTAGAAACAAAACTGCAGTTTAAAGTCTGTAATCTGCACCATTCTATACCTACTTTTTATTTCTCTCTAGGCAAGCCCTAACTCACCCTATTGACATGGAAATGTAGAGGGAATGGCAATTTGGGTGTAATGGTGTCTGATCGCATTTAGGCAACAAGCTACAGAATTCTATGCCAGGGTCAGTGGGAAGTATGTTGTGACATATACCACAGTCCTAAGCCCTTGTCAGGCCAGCAAACAAGTTTTGGAGAAGTGCATAGGCAGATTGGGGGTTGGAGGATTCTGCAACCCAAACAGTAGCTGAGACACAGCTACTGAATGTTTGAAATGTGACCAATGCAGATGAAGAACAAATGCCTGATTACATTTTATTGAAATATATATTGCTAGGATCCCACTTACTTGATAGCACAACTCTGGGAAGAGCTTTGGGCAGTTGTCTCAGGCCTCCAGAAGAATTTGTAGTCTAAATTAAAGGCTATCACAGTAGGGGTGGCCTGCATTCTAAGTGAATGAAAAAAAAAAATAAAAGAAAGGACATGACTGCCCCTAGGTGTAGTGGAGGAGAAAGTTGTTATAAACATGTGAGAGAGCACAGCTAGAGGCAGGGACATTGGGAGAGTCCAGAGTGGACATGACCCTGAACCATGTGAAGAGATGGGGAGGGAAAATGAGAGGGGGGAGAGGGGAACCAGGTGCTGCAACCAAGAGAGCAAAAGTACAAACCAGACCTGTAACAAAAATGTCTGGATTATATAGAGAAGAGCCTCTTGGGAGGAAGGGCAACCCAGCCTCTGGACCGGGGAGTTCAGGGTAGAGGGCAGAATATGCCAACCATACCCTGTAACAGTTAGGGACTGAGGGATGCTGGGAGAGCCTGGAGGTCACACCTCAGCTGCTTGTCACAGGTTTGAAACACCACCAATAGTTTAGGGTTTTTTTTTTTCCTTTTAGACAACAAAATATAAAAATATATCTGGCCTGGGACACTTTGTTCAGTAAAGGACAACAGAGAGAGATCATTGGGAACCCTAAACAAATCAACTTGATTCAGGTGATTTTTATTGTGGATGATGGTTTTTTCTTTCCATGATTTTTGTTATTCTGCAGGCACTCTTTTTGTTCTTGTATACAGAGACACACACTTACACTCACATACTTTGATACACACATTCTTACACACATTACACTTTCACACATGTACACACACATACACACTCATACATTTGCACACATACACTCATACACATACAAACGCACTCTCAGACACACACACTCATGCACTTAAATACATTTGCACACATACACACACATACATTCATACACACATGCATCACATTCACTCACATACACTCATACACACATACAAACGCACACTCTCAGACACACACACACTTACATTCACACTCACATTCGCACACATATACACATTCACTCATACACATACTCACACAAACACACACATGCTCTCTCACACACACACACACACACACACACACACACACACTCCTTTATCAACACTTGCCCTTTGGAACAGCTACCAAAACAGTGTCTAGACTCAGATAACCCATTGTAGAGCTACTATGCACATTTAGTGGCTGTTAAACACATGAAATATGGCTACCCTGAACTACTGAATATCCAAGCTAAGGGTAAAAAAGGATGAAAACATTTTTAAACTAGTGACAAACTGGAGTGGTAATAGTTGCATTCCATTTGCCACCAATCAGTTCCTTTGCTCTACCAGAATGAAGTGCTGGTAGGCTTTAAAGTGCTGATTCTTGCCGTTTTAACTTCTCTCAATTTGATGGCAATAAGTGTGTCAGGCCAGGAGCCTGTCACAGCCCCAAGCAAGCCTTGGCCATCAGCATGCTTAGGCCTTGGCAGTAGTCAGGGTTAGAGTTTTTAGTCTAGGGATACCTTGGCCCTGAAGACTTGATAGCGCTTGACATTCTTGTGATAGCCAGATGCAATAGTCTTTATCTTTCTTCAGCATCAGGGCTCCACCTTCTTGTCTCTATCTTCCTGCCCACCCTTCTTTCTACTTTGGCTAGTCCCAGGCTGTTCAGTTGTCTCTTTTCAAGCAGGTAGCTGTCTCACTGCTTTCAGTTTGCTCTGCCAACTGCTCTGTTGTTGCATTCTACAGCCTCTGCCATCACCATTGCTACTCCGTGATATCCCTGCTGCCTCCTTATGTGTTATTAGCCAGCCACCAAAAGCGGGCCAGACTATTAAAGAAAGGGCTTTTACTGATCCTGCTGTTGCCGCATCAGGGGAGACAGAGCCTGAGAGTGTTCACTAAATGAGCCTGCACAGCCTGCCTGTGTAGCCTGAGAAGTCATGTTTGGACCAATCACAGCTATTATCTGAGGGCAAATCACAGCCTTGCTTCTAAGCACAATTACTCTGCCAGATCACCAGGGCAACTGTCCCCTCTAACCAAGGTGGAAATGGTTCCAGCATCATCTAGAGTTCACTGCTGCTTGGTACAGACTGTTTCAAATAGTCCTGGTATGGGCTTCCTATGCCAACCAGCTCTACTTTGCTCATGATGTCCATGCAGTATTTTCAATAGGTACTGGCATAAGGCCAGTCAACTGTTAGACTCAGAATGTGTTTGCTCAAGGTAGACAAGCCAAAAAGAGCAGCAAGGGAGAGTCAGACAGCTGCTAATTAAGGAGTAATGTCATCATCCCCCCATATATATATATATATATGTATATATATTCATATATATATACACACACACTAACAGGAAGGTGAACACAGAAGGGATGCTTTCAATACAAGCGTAAAGAATTTGTTAAGTGATTACAACAATTTACACAGTCACTTAACAGTGTTCAAAACTTATTACTGCCTCAGCAAAAGGTGGGTTTCACAGTGGATTGAATAAAATATATCCTTGAAATGAATTTCACATGTCCCCTTTTAATTTAAATGTGGCAACTAGAAAATCAGATTTCATGAATCATGCTACATGTCCATTGGAAGTGGATGTGTATCTTCAGAAGGCCAGTAAATGTTGTGATGGTAATGCCCCAAGTTTATTCTTATTTGGAGTATAGCTGTTAAATTTGGTTACAATTTTATTTTTAAAATATCCCTTCCTGGAGTAGCAAAACATAAATTCATCATGTAAAACTTGAAACAAAGAGGAAAAAATTGTTTGCCATTGTGTTGCTGTCTTAGTTGGTTCTCTATTGCTGTAATAAAACACCATGACCAAAAGCAACTTGTAGTCCATCATCCATCTTAAAGATTGTAGTGTATTGTTTCTTAATTGAGGTTTTCTCCTCTCATGTGACTCTAGCTTGTGTCAAGGTGACAAAAAACCCAAACAGGACAGTTACCTAGTGACAACCATCATTAACATCATTGTAAACATCATTTTCCTCTTTTTTCTTTTTTGAACAGAGTATCATTATATAGTTCTGGCTGGCCTCAGACTCACAGAGATCTGCCTGCCTGTCCCTATACTGCTGGGACTAAATATGTATACTAACCATAGCCAGCCATACTTCCTTTTCTACCACCAGTGAATGGATGTTTTTTCAAGAGTTGCAATCATACTACCTATGCACTTTTATAGTGATTTAAACTTTAGTGTTATATATTATGATTTCCCATAATGCTATTTCCTATGTTGTACTGTTGAGTTAGAATCTCATTAACCATTCTCCTCTAGTTCATTTATAAGGTGCTTCCTAATTAAGTCTTTTAAAACTAAGTTCTGCTTTAAACTCATGGAGATGGTTAGATAGTAGAATGTTAAAGTCAGGTGCCAAATACATATGGACTGGACATTTGGAATGTATGCTAAGCCATATAACTCTTATAATCGTGGCCTATTTATTTCTGTTGTTTTGTATTGTATTTATAGTTATAAGAAAAAGAACCATTATTTGGACTGAAAGGGAGAGCTGTTGGGGGGAAAAATAAATACCTTAAACTAAAAAAAAAAAAAAAGAAGGGAAGAGGATGGGGGGGCTGAGGGGGAGGAGGGTGGAAGGGTGGGACTGGAGGGAGGAGTAGGGAGGGGATTGTGATTGAGATGTAACTTGAAGAAATAAAAATAAATTATTAAAAAAAAACTAAGTTCTGTAATAAACAGTACTGTGCAAAGGTTTTCTTGTATGCTTTTTGCAATAGTTGGCAAAAAGATTTTTAAGAGTCCTAAAATAAGGACAATAGGGACTGAGGCACTAGTAAGTATAACGGGAAACACTGAAAACAATCAAAGAGTCAGAAAAACATGTTGCCCATTACTATCATGACTTCCCGTTGCAGCTGGATACAGAAAAAAAAAACTCCATAGAATATAAACATTGCAAAGCAAGGGTATAATTATCCTAGTTTCAGATAACAAGATTTTATTTTTATAGAACCCAAGGGAATTAACTTGGAAAAGCAGAGTAAACAATAAGACAACACTATAAAGTATGTGTTTTCAAAATTAACACAAAGAAAGCAATAGTTTCCTTATGTGTAAACTATAATTCTAATAAATGAAGCAAAAGTACATTTATAATAGAAAGTAGCAAAAATGAAATAGGAACTAACAATTCATGTGCATCACCTGTATGAAGAGACTCTGCAATGTTCCTGGGAACACAGAAGTGCAACTGAACTTATGCAAAGTTTCTTGGATTCAAATGAGAAGAATGACTTAGAAAAAGGGCACCGTCCTTTTTCTCATCTGTAATGACTCCCATAGCTATAGTAACAACCATCTTTGCAACCCACCAGTGATTCTGAAGTTCACATGGAAAATGAATTAGACCCTTGCTTGTTGCTAGCCAGAAATGCCTCAGAAAAAGAATCCGGAGGGAGGACTACTAAAACTTAACAGTAATTAAGTGGCCATAATTCCAAGATCCATAAACCCTAATTATCTAGCAGCACAGGATGGGCATTTAGTATCTGATGGTCATATTTCAAATCAGTGTGGGAAAGAAGGCACAGGGAAAACATTTCCTGGGAAACATTTCAAAAAGGATATAATTTGATTTGAACCTCAGTCTTCATACCAGCCTAAGCTTCAGATACTTTAAAAAAAAAAATTAAGGCTGGGCGTGGTGACACACGCCTTTAATCCCAGTACTTGGGTGGCAGAGGCAGGCAGATCACTGTGAGTTCGAGGCCAGCCTGGTCTACAAAGTGAGTACAGGACAGCCAGAGCTGTTACACAGGAAACCCTGTCTCGAAAAACCTAAACAAATAAATAGATAGATAAATAAATAAAAATTAAGTGTAAAATGCAAGCATGAGTCAGGAATGGGGCTGAGAAGGATTGGTGCTTGTAGTCTCAGACGCATAAGAGGCTGAGGCAATGAGATGTCTTAGGTCCAAGGTATCAGGGCTCACCTGGGCAACACAGCAAACCCCTGTACAAACAGATAGATAGATAGATAGATAGATAGATAGATAGATAGATAGATAGATAGATAGATAGATAGATAGATA
>CAJQZJ010033682.1:273555-287255 GCA_907164525.1 Lophiomys imhausi | reverse complement strand
TCACTGACATCATCAAATACTTAAGTGGCAAATTTTAAAATAGAAAGAGTATATATGCTCACTGAAATCCCCACATATTATGCTACATTTAGCCATGCTAGCTTTACTTTTTTTTTTCACTTTAAAGAACAATACCTCTTAGGCTGTCCAAAGAAATTTAGCCCTAAAGGAGACACATTCTAAAGTATATGTTAAATGGAAAGATCTAGAAACTAACCAGTGGAAAGGGTCAGATATTCTTCTAACATCAGGGTGAGGTTATTTTTGTTTCTTCTCAGAAAATGAATGCAGTTCCAGATGGCTTCTGCTCTAATGCTTCTAACCAGGATAACATCCCAGAGGCCACTAGGCAAATGAAACACCTGAAGGTAGACATCAAAACCATCAAGGGAGACGCCAAGAGAAGAGGAAGCTGATGACTTGGGGAGACACCAAGACTCGAACCCAAGACCTTGGGGAGACAACAAGGACACATACTACTGACAAGAATATGATGCTCTTATCTTTACTAACTATATTACATGTTAATTCTCAGTTTGTCAGTCAAGAATCCAAATGCTTTTTTTTTTTTTTGAAACAGAGTTTCTCTGTGTAACCTCGGCTGTCCTGGAACTTGATCTGTAGATCAGGCTGGCCTCAAACTTATAGAGATCTGCCTGCCTCTGCCTCCCAAGTGCTGGGATTAAAAATCCAAATGTTTTTTGTCAGGGACAATAAAAGGCACTCCTATAATAGCAGACAGTATGACATTGTTTTGCCATGCTAAGGATTGTTTTTATCCCTTGGGATCAATTGTCTGGACAAAAGATGTTATACAAATATTGAGTCACATGAATTGAGGATATTTTGAATGGACTAATCTAATTGATCAGTCCAAATGCAATAATTCAGATTTTATCATAATTAAGTACTCTTTGGAAAACTCTGATAGTGGAAACAATAGTTGTATGAAGATTAATAAGGAACTATCTGATGTATTGCTTACCAAAGTGATATTATTGTACTTACGATAGCACTATCTGTTGCCAGTGGTTTAGAAAAACCTCTGGCTTCATTTGGGGCATGAAAGTAAACAAGAAAAATCTTTTTGCATCCAAAGAGACCCATTTGTTCCTAGAATCTTTTTTTTTTTTTTTGGTTTTTCGAGACAGGGTTTCTCTGTGTAGCCCTGGCTGTCCTGGACTCACTTTGTAGACCAGGCTGGCCTCGAACTCGCAAAGATCCGCCTGCCTCTGCCTCCCAAGTGCTGGGATTAAAGGCGTGCGCCACCACTGCCCGGCTGTTCCTAGAATCTTAAAAGAGATTTTATGGCATAAGAGTAACTCATGTGCATTAGAATCCTCCTGCACTGGTATCTATAGGGCTTCCCCTGATATTTCTGTCAATGGTGTTTAAATATTTTTTAATACATTTATTTATTTTCATTTTATGTACATTGTTGTTCTGCCTGCTTGTATGTGTGTGTGTGAAGGTGTCAGATCCCCCAGAACTGGAGTTACAGTCAGTTATGAGCTGCCATGTGGGTGTTGGGAACTGAGCCCAGGTCTTTTGGAAGAGCAGCCAGTGCTCTTAACTGCTGAGCCATCTCTCCAGCCTTCAATGTTTTTTTTTTTTTAAATCACACTGTTTATGCTTTAAATTTACTTAAGTCCCTCCTTGTTGCAATTCCACCTCTAACTATATCCTTCCCTTTGGTAAACAACTGCCTTTAGGGTGGTTCTTTTCTTTGTGAAAATGCTACATATACTACCCTTCCTGTGGGTTATATGGGATTATGTGGGATAGGCCACATTACACCCATTTTGTTCAGTAAATCTTTGCAATCAATCAATCAAATTAAGAGAGCTCTCCCCCAAAGTGGTGATGATTTGCATCTATTGGATCCTGTAAAGGTTGCATCCACAACAACTTTCTTATACCAATCCCAGGAATGATTACTGGAATACAGAGGGAGGGAGGTTCTAAAAATGGCCGGTGTGTTTAGTAAAATGACTAATATTATAGCAAAAATGGTAGGATAAGTTAACCAAGACATAGGTAAATTGAGAGCCATGGTTTTACAGAATAAAAGTACTATAGATTATTTGTTGCTGAAGCATATTTTTGGTTGTCAACAATTTCTTGGCATGTGTTGCTTTCATGTGTCAGATTTCTCTCATACTACTGATGATCAAAATAATGATTTGCATAAAGAGATAAATAAAATCTCACCAGTTTAGCTTACTTTGTTATGCATGTAGAGTTGAGTCAATTATCACCGGGAAAGTTTTCATCAAATTGTGCTATGCTTCCATATGCCTAAAATAAACTACTCGGGGTAAGACTCCCAAAGTTTGAACCAGCACCAGCTAATTAGTTGTGTTGAACCAAATTGCCTTCTTGTCTCCTGTGGACATTAACTCTGCTGGGCTGTGATAGTCTCAGAGATCCCTGGTATGAAGACTGAGAAGTAAGGTATGCACACACGAAGAGGTCAGGTTCAACCATCAGAGGCAGGAATTTCGAACAGGATCTTGGGAACAAGTGCTGCTTGACAGAAAAGAGGTATATAGGATGTCACATGCATGGGCAGTGCATGTAACAGACAGCTTTGCTTCCCTGCTCTGTGGAGAGATTAGGAGATGAAAATGCAAAGAGAGAAGACTGGAAAAGCAAGAATGAGGGTTGAAGGTTGTTTCCCTATACATAGAAAGATCATATCTCTGCGTGGCCTGAACATTGGCATTGTGTGGAAAATAACAGCTCAGGAGACATATGCACTGGGGTTTTATTTGGGGAATAGAATTATAAGCTAGCTTAGATGGACTAAGATTGCACAACCCAGGCTAAGGCTTGTTAAAATTCATCAGGTGTCTGAGTGCTTATTTACAATGGTGGGTTAGGGATTAACCCTGCCAACCAAATAATTATTAACAATAATTCTACATGCTTTACTAGAGAAATAATAATTCTACATGCTTCACTAGAGCTGTTTCCAAGCTGTATATGAACAGATATTCTAAGTCCACTTGTGGCAATGTTCCCAAGCTTTTCTTTTTTTTGCCGGTGTTTCCCTGAAGAGAGGGATATGACGGATTAGGTAGGAGCTGGGCACAAGCACTTCCCCACTTCTAATGGAGATTGCAGTCCAGTCTCTGTCTCTTTCAGTGTGATGGGTAAGAGAGGGGCTGGCCCTGGGACAACCATCCTGCCTCTCTCTGGGTAGCTTGATCTACCCAGAAATCCTGGGTGGCCAGCTTGGGCATTCTTTCTCTGCTCTTAGCCTCTTCAGATACAGCCTGTTCTAATAAAGTTCCCAGGCACCTTTGGCCTCTTTCTAAAATGCTGGAGGAACATTTTCTATGGGAATTTAACTTGCGCTTTTCCTCACGGGGACAGGATATGACGGATATTTCCTCGTTTTGTTCTATCTATCTTGGTTCTTATAACAAAGGGCAGAGCCAACAGCTTATGTCCTAAGGTGGAAGATGGGTGAGTAATTCTGTCACCAGTGAGCTGCACCCCCCTTCCTGAACTCGGCTGCCAGCCCATATTCTAATGGGTTTTAGCATCAGGGACTAACACTTTGCAACCATCCCCTTTACAGGGAGGTGAGATCGCCAACATCTCTCTGCCACTTGGATCATTTGCTGTTACCTAAAAGGTACGTGGCTCCTTTGTAACACCTGTATGAACCTTCTAGAAGCAGAAAGCAGAAAACAACAGAGAGAGACCCTGGAGGAAGCATATCATAGATGGAAGCTCTTATCACCTGATTCTGGTGGTTTCCTGGGGTATTTTGTGTGTCTGAGAGGAGATGCTCATTCAAGCTGACTCTTCTGAAGAGGCAGGTTCTGATGCATCCTTTTCTCCTGCACATGAAAAGGGTTCATTCTTTGGGGACCCCTTCTTAAATCGACTCACTCCCTATAGGCTAAGAGACTGGAAATCATCTTATAGACCATCTAAAATCACACCAGTCTAGGCTATCAAGCAGTAGTGGTCACTGGAGTGGGAAAGGGGAGGGAAGTGTGTAAGTCTCATTTGTCCTTTGGAACTTGTGAGGCTAGCAGCAAGATGAAATATGCCAATTGTGGTTTGCAAAACAATGCAAAGCAGAAAAGGTGAGAGGCGGGCTTCAATACTTCAGTGTGCATGAACCATCTATCTTCCATGTCTTCAGAAAGGAGCATCTTGGGGATCCCAGCAGAACAGAGAGAATGTGGTCCCCAACAGCACAGATTAGCTAGGTCTGAGTCCCCCTCATAGAGGTCTCCATCTTCCCCCCAAATTCAACAGGTTTAGCTTCTGCCTTTCTTTAGCCAAGCTTCTCCAGGATCAGAATCTGGAGCCCATTTCAGCCTTGGTGCAAATGGTGGAAACTGGGAAGTGTTTCCTCTTAGGGGGCAGCCGCACTCCAGGAAGGGTCAGAGCCTTTAACTGAGGGAAAAGTAGAAAGGGAAACTCAAGGCAGCCATGGGGAGTAGTGTGGTGCTCAGCCCACAAAGGAATTTAGGAAAGTCTCTTCTATGCCCTTCAAGATGTTTCCAGACCACTGGTTTCCAATTAAAGGCTCTGCAGCAGATACCCTTGAATATTGAACAGAGAGGATGAGTACTTGTGATTCCTGTCTGAGAAGAGGCTAGTGACCTCAACAGGTCTCACAAGGCTTGGGGAGACTTTTGTTTAGGTTGGGCTTTTTTTGGGGGGGGTAGTAAAATTTAAGTTCATTGGTTGATTGGTTTTGTAGCTTGTGACCTAGTTTCTTCTTTTAGTGCAGTTTCTTCTTTAGCATAGCACTGTTTGAGACTGGGTGCTTCCTAACAGCGTTATGGTTTTGGATTATTGATGCAAATGAAAGCTGGAGCCAAACCTGATGCGACACAGCTGGTGGGACACTGGGTGACCTGAGGTAGAAAGTCCACTCTGCCACCTCTAGCTGTGGGCAAAGGTGCTCAATTTATGTTCCTGTTTATTGCTGTGGGCATATGCATGAGTTGAGCACATATGTGTGTTGTGTGTTGGGAGGGTGTGTTTCAGCCTCTTTTCCTGTAGCTTTGGTGATGGAAACCACATATGTATATCACACTAGAGAAATGACAACAGAGAACTGTGGACCTTTAGCAATTCTGGAACATATTACCTCACTTGCTTGCCCCCTGGGAAAGAACAGATTCTCCTAGGCTAACTAGAGCAAGGGTTCATTGGGATCCCTGTCTAATGCTCAGACATCCTCTCCTGGGTGGACCCATGCTACCACCTAACACAGTAGACTAATTCCTCTCATCATAGCCCATCCAAATGGACCTGTAAAAACAACCTCAGTCCCACCACTTTGCAAAGTGCTGTCTGGGTGGTGATGTGCTCCATGTGGCTTTGCTTTCTTGGAGCTCTAGCTATGTCCAGTCCATAAGACCAAGGCACAACAGGGAAGGAAAGACAACAAAATGAAAAACACAATGCCAGTGTAACTTCAGATGCCTTGCTGCCACATGTAAGAGCTGTCACACACACACACACACACACACACACACACACACACACACACACACACTCACTCACTTCTGTCATCAGTCACAAAGGACAAGAGGTCTTACTATCCTCTAAATCTTTGACCTCTGGTCTTGTTAATTATTGCATAAGTAATAATCTGAATACATTCTGGCCATCAAAACAGACAGATTGGATCCAGAGGAGTATGCATCTTCCTCCCTCTAAAGAATTCATGTGAAATACAAATGGAGTGACCCCAACTTGCTCCTCTGCCTTCCTTCCATAATTCCTGAGTCTGAGCTCCAAAGTTCCAGGACTTGGTATATTCACTTTTCTGACCATTGCACCTCCCATCCCACCATTGTGTTCCTGCCAGTCTGGATCCTTCTAGCCCAAAGGTCGCCCTGAGAATCCCTCATCAATTCCTTCTTACATCTCCTCTGACTGCTTTCCTTTGATTACTGTGCAATCCTACATCTCTGTCAATAGTTTTGCAGGCAGCGTGACTAGGGCTCAGCAGAAGCAAAGAAAGACTTTGTGAGGGTTACCAAACAATGGGAAATATGCTGGCAAAAGACAGAGTAGAAAAGTGAGCTGGGCTGGAGAGTGAAAATCCACTGAATCTCCCCTCCCCAGGGAGAATTGTTGTGATGGGATAAACATTTTCTAAAAGAAGGTGGAAAACCTGTGTTTTGAAAGTAGAAAGAGGAGAAGGTGGTGACGTTTATGTATAGAGTATTCATTTCTATGTTTGAGACAGGGCCTGGCTAGGTAGCCCAGGCTCTCTTTCCTGTCATGGTCTCTGCAGCCTTCTGCATGCTGGGATTACAGGTGTGCACTGTCACATGCAATTTAAGCAGCTTCCTGTCAACTCATAGGAGGCTTAAACTTTTTCCTTGACATTGGTTCCTTCCATTCCTCAAGCACAAAGATTGAGGTTCATCCAGCTACAAAATCTGCCTTAAATCGTACAACTAAATAAAGACGTTATGTAAAGAGACTGTGCGGGTCGAGATGCATGGACCACGTGAGTCTCGCTGGCTGCTAGGTTTAGATGCTAACACAGAGCCCAGGGGTACTTAGAGCTAGAGGAGTCAGCCTTGTGTGGGCTGAGTCTGAATCTTCTGGACCACAGGAAGGAGAAGCAATTGTCAGATGGCCTTTCTCCATCAACTGGGCCTAAAGACGCCATAAACATGAGAACAGGGACTAGCCAACCCCCTGGAAGATCAGAATAGATGAAATTGTCCCAGAATGTCCCAAAAGTTGGCAGGCAGCCACCAGATATATACTCTGTTTTGGAAAAAAACCAGCTCTCTATTCTTCTGTTTTGTGAACCTGATGTTCCAGGGCAAAGAGGTGTACACCGGTGATTGGTCACAGGGAGGAAGAGAGATAAAGCTGCAGAATTTGGGATTCTTCCGAGATTTCTTATTCTCTGGGGAGTGTTGCTAACCCAGAGGACGGTGACCCTGAGCCCCCACACAATGTATGGCTCCATTCCTGACTCTAAACAATGCTTGGCTTCCTCTGGGACCCTTCAGCCCAGTCCGCTTACAGAGCCATGAGTTCCAACAAGTCCAATGGTAATGACATCACCTGGTAAAATTAGAATCAGTTCTCATATCCTGACATGGTTTAAAAGAAGCCATGGGCCTGATACAGAACTCCAGAATCAGAAAACAAGCAAGCAAATAAATAAATAAATAAACAAACAAACAAACAAACAAACAAATAAATAAATAAATAAATAACTGAGGCAACAGCAGATCTCAGGCCTGCTGTTTGAAGGCTCACTGCCCATGTCACCCAGCATGTTTGTTATTTTCTAGGTGGCTCTCACTGCTGACAGATGGCAGATTTCTCAGTATTCCTGGGGTTTCTGAAGCAAATTCCTTTGTGCAGCAGCATCCTCTTCACCCACCTTCTCTTCCTTCAGTTGGGGGAGGTGAACTCAGGTAGTGTATCTGATCTGCAGCCATATTCAGCCCACCCGGATAGGATATGAGCATCCAAACTCTGTCCTTTTCTCTGCTAGGTGTCCTCTAGGAATAGGCATTCATAACACAGCACCAGATCATGCTGATTGCTAAAAACGCAAGAAGATTCCCATGCAAGGTTTTGGATTTTTGTTTGTTTGGTTGGTTTATTTTCATTTGATTTTGTTAGTGTTTTTTTGTTTTGCTTTCAAGACAGGTTCTTGAAGCCTATGCAGCCTAAGGTGGCCTGGAACTTGCAATCCTCTTGCCTTAGCCTCCCCTGAAGTCTAAACTTTAATAGCAAGTATATTTGTTAATAACTATAGGCACTTACAAAAACTATAAACACTTATTACCTAACAACTAGCCCTAGGAATAACTATAGACAATTATTATCTAACAACAACTAACTCTATTAATAACTATAAATACCTATTATCTAACAACTAACCCTAACCTTTTAGAAAGATACAGTCTCTGGGGCAGTTCCTCAATTGTAGGTCCTTTTAGGTCACTTGAAGAAGGGTCTTTCTGCAGGAACACCTCAGGCGTAGGTCCTTTAGGGTAATTAGCTATTGCATTGCTATGGCAGCTTCACTTTAAATGAGGCTTGGAGCTTTCTTCTCTCTGGGTGCCTCAGTTGTCCGTGGGCCAACTTGGTCAGTTTATCTCAGCCACTCAGCTGCTCTTCCACCGTTGTCAGGGCTGACAGCAGTTCTATGAAGGACACTATTTGAAATAATTAAACCCCTCAGGGCAAATGCTGTGCCATGAGGGTTTAGTCTTTGATTTTTTGCTGCCTTGCTGAGGCCTTCTCTGCCCACCAGCTTCTTTCTGCCTCAGGGAGAGCTGATAGTATTTTTACAGCTCCGTTTGAGATCCTCTTTTTAGTCAGCTTGCATTGGCTCCACCAGATGACATAAGCAGCTTTGCATCTTGCTGTCACTAGCGTGGGAACTCTCGGGCTCCATCCCCACATCCTTAAATAGGGCGGCTCCTGGTTTCACCTGGCTTCAGCCTAATCTGGACTATGGCTACTTTGTCAACTATAGCAGTTGAAAACAATGCCTAGCCATAAACCCTTTTTTAGTCCATATGCTGCCATGCCAGATACCCACAGATACCAAGCTGATCTTCATGCCCCCTTTTAAGAGACTGTATCAGATACCCCTAGATATTCACTAAAGCTAACTCTCACTACACTTCCCAGTGCTGGGATTACAGTTGTATACCACAATTTGCTCCTTCTATACGAGTTGTTAAAGAGTCTTACCCCTTCACCGTCTTCCATCAGTTCACCAGCTGTTTTCCATATACACTTCCCAGGAGCAAAGACTAGAACAGATAAGAGTAATTCTCTTTCCCTGGAAAGCCTTGCAAAGTACACATTTCCTGAGAAGATAATAGATGGAGGATAAGATGAAACAGGGTGGAGAGAGAGAGAGAGAGAGAGAGAGAGAGAGGTGGGGGGAGGTGGGGGGCAAGAGAGAGACAGAGACATCTCAGGTATGTGAGAAAGACAGTTGAAGAGACCCTGGAGAAGGAAAGTGATTGGTTTGACTGGAACTCATCCAGGGGGCAAAAGGTTTTGTCCGAAATGACCCAAAGCTAGAACTTCTCATGATCTATGGGCAAAGTGAAGGATGAGGAGGGAGATTTAGGATGTTTGAGTTTGGGAAAGAAGTTTTAGCTGAATATAGATTGTGTTTCTAAATATTATTTTTATAGAACTTGTACATGTGTACTCTACTGATAAACGCTGTGAAAACTTCCTGTCCTGGCTAGATTATTGCCAGTTTGACACAAGTCAGAGATATCTGAGTAGAGGGAAGCACACTTGAAAAATGGCTCTGTACGATTGTCCTGCATGCAAGCCTGTGGCATTTCAAAACTAGTAATTTATATGGGAGGACCCAGCCCATTGTGTGTTTATACACCCTGGCGTGTGGAGTGTATAAGAAAATAAACTGAGCAATCCTCGGGGAACAAGTCAGTAGGCAGCATACTTCATGGTCTTTGCTTCAGTTCCTGCCTCCAGGTTCCTGCTGTGAGTTCCTGCCCTGACTTCCCTGCACAATGAGACCTCTCCTTCTCTGGTTGCTTTATCATGGTGTTTATCACAGCAATAGAAACTCCACTAAGACATGAACAAAATAAGTCTTTCCATTCTCATTGTGCAGCAATCAGCACCATCAGCCATATGGCTTCTGTCTTTCAAGATTTGGGGGGTGTGTGTGTTTACACAATATGCAATTCTCTGTTCTATATTGTAGGCATAATTTTTTTTTGGTCACACACATTACATTTAGTGTACTCCCCTGGCCATATTTACACACTTCCCCAAATACTCTTGATTGATTCAAACCAATAACTGATCCAGCTTTGCACAGTGCACCTGGTTGTAATTTTGTATATATAGGTATTTTAATTCATATTCTGATTTTTTTCATGGCAATTTCTTCTCCAGGAAACCACGCAGCTTGTTCTTGAAGAGCATCTCATTTTTGTCGCATGAATAGTTTGCTGTAGATTTCTAATCTACAAAGGGAAGTGATTTTTAAAAAATTATATTTGAAGTGGGTTGATCTTGGCCATTATTTTGGATTGTTGTCCTAGATGAGCTCAAGGTGGTGGGCCCTGGAGAGTCCATCTTGGCCCTCGTCGGGGAAGTGGTGGAGTTCTCCTGCCACTTGTCACCATACCAGGATGCACAGCACATGGAGATCCGCTGGTTCCGGACCCAGGTCTCCAACGTGGTGTACCTGTACCAGGAGTCGCTGGGGCCGTCCAGCCCGCAGATGGCGCAATTCCACCACAGGACCTTATTTGAAGCTACTAACATTGTGGAAGGACACGTGAACCTGCACATCCTTAACGTGACTCCCTCAGATGAAGGCCCATATGGGTGCCGCTTCCTTTCCCACAACTTCTCTGGTGAAGCCATGTGGGAGCTAGAAGTAGCAGGTATGTTCTCGAGTCAGCCTGGAGCAGGAGAAAAACAATCAGATTGGATAGAACTGCCTTATTGAATAGAGCTGTCCAGTAGATAGAATCGCAGAGAAAATCTCGGGTTGAAAACAAACAAACGCAATGTGTTAAAACGTTGAGTGGGGCGTGAAGGGCTACTTCAAAGGTCTAATGCCTGCCTAGAACACATAGGCTGTGGTTCAATCCGGAGTACCAAGGAGGAAAGAGCTAAAAATAAAAAATAAAAAATAAATTAACTTTGCCCTAATAGAGTTGCCATATTAGGTCCCCCAGTGCAAGAGGAAGCTCTTAACACTCATATGACTGTTGAACTGAGGCGGGGGCTGATATGTAGGGGCAACTCACTCTGGAGAACTGGGTAGGTGGGAGAAGGGGGAGAGGGTGGGAGTGTGTGACCGGGAGGGGTGGAGAGAGGGGACTGTAATGGAGATGTAACTTGAAGTAATAAATAAACAACAACAAAAAAAACCCCAAAAGATTAATATACTGAATAGTAAAAAATAAAATAAATCTCTTATTTTTAATAATTAAAAAGAAAAAAGAAATCTAACAAATCCTTACATAGCAAATAAAAGAGAAAAAAGTTCATAAAATACTGAATGACTTCAAAATCTGGAAAAGATAGTTTAGTCCATAATGACAAGGTGAATCAGAGTGACATGAAGGCATAGTAGGCAGTGTTACTTAGAATTTCAAGAGCACTGAAGCTTCCTTAATACCAACACATAGGAGCTGAATGTGGTCCATCAGTGCTGTCCACATTCTGAAGCTAGAAAAACAATGAGCTTAATGAACAGATGTGCAGTGATTCCTGGAACCCAAAGCAAAAGAGGAAAAACATGCAAAGGGAATTTGATGATGTATATTTTTGTGTACAAGAAATAAAAGGGAATATTATGAAGATTATTATAGGAAATACAAGCTAAAAGCTAATAGAAATCGATTTCCTAAAAAGTAATGAGAGTGTGAGGAATGAGAATGATGGAGAAAGGCCTGGGACTTTTCCTGTTATGTATTTTATACATTATTAGTATTTAAATAACATTAATACTTTAATGTTTTTATTGAAATAAAATAATACCACTTTCTCCCTTTCTTTCCTCCCTCTAACTCTTTCCAGATACTCTTCCTCAAACCCCTCCCATGCCCCCTACTCTCAAGTTGATAACTTCTTTTTCTTTGAGTATTATTGTTACATACATGCAGAGTGGTCAGCCTTGAAGCCATATATATACCACCAACAGAAATGGACTCAGGTTTTATATATATTTGTGTACGCAAACACACACACATACATACATACATACATACATACATACATACATACATACATACATGTACACACACATATGTTAACATTTTGCAAGTTTAAACTATATGGCTGGGGAAATAGCTCAGTGGTAGGATGTTTACCTAGGTGAACAAGAGCGGGGTTTGACCCCTAGCACATAAATTGGTACTTAAATAACAAATGCTAGCTAGCTAGATAACAAAGCTATCTCTGTTTGACTGGAAAAGGATTGCATATACCATAGTCATTTGAGATCTAGTGAGAATAAGCAAAGGGTAATCAATCTATTGGAATTCTAGGTGAGACATTCTTCATTGTACTGGGATCATTTATTGCACAGTATAGCTAAATGCATATGGCTCTCCTCTGACTATTTCCTAATGTCCCTGCCTAACCCAGACTGCTTTTGGCAGTTCATGGTTGGAGGGCTGCAAACTCATAATTCCTGGTGTCTTATAGTGACATCAGATGGTAAATACTGGCGTGAACTTTATGTACGGCTTCTAGAAGTGAGCCTGATCTCTCTCACTCCTTCTGCTTTCCTAGGGTTGGGCTCAGGCCCTCACATCTCCCTTGAAGGCTTCAATGAAGGAGGCATTCAGCTGCAATGCAGTTCCAGTGGCTGGTACCCCAAGCCGAAGGTCCAGTGGAGAGACCACCAGGGTCAGTGCCTTCCACCGGAGTCTGAAGCCATCACCCAGAATGCCCAGGGCCTGTTCAGTCTGCAGACATCTGTGATTGTCCGAGGACAGGCTCTTAGTAATGTGTCTTGTACAATCCAGAACCCCCTGCTGGCCCAGAAGAAAGATTTTGTGCTCCACATTGCAGGTCAGTAGGCACTGGTTCATACACATCTTTCTAATCATCAAAAGCTCTGTGTTGATAGGCCCACAGGTGGTCTGTGAGGACACAAGGATTCTGAGATCGTGGCTGAGTGTGGGTTGGGTTGACTTTGAGACCTGAACCTACTTGGCTAAGAGTAACTCTCTGAGAGTGCAGCTGACAACCAAGTAGTAAGGAGGCCCAGGGGAGCAACATTTCTAGATGAAAGGTCATTCACAGACACATAAAGCTCACTAGAAGTTCCTAACATCACCCCTCCAACCACCATTTGTAGCGCCTCAAATCCCTACCCCTTGGCTTCCATTTCAGTAAGGGATTCAGATGATAAAATGAGTATATAACATCATGCCTTAGAAGGCAGTAGTGCTAGAGAGAACTGAGAGGCAGAGAGGGGCACCTGGGAGTAGCATCACATATCTCTGGATTACCAAAAGGTGACTTGGATAAGCAGATGTTCCAGCAAAGAGTTGGAACTTCAGCCACTGCTTGGTTTCAAAGTCTATTGTTTTAGATTTCATTTTATTTTCTTTGTACGGGTGTGTAGGGGTTGGATGGATTAGATTTAGAAAATATGTAGGAGTTTCTGATACTGTCTCTTAATTCGGGGCCTGGAGAGCATTATCAGCATGAAGTCAGCAGTAAACATTGCCATATTGTCAACAACTGGCATCATAGTTTCAAAATCTGCAGTTTTCTCTATAGTTTTGAAAATAAAATTACCCATAATGTCTTACCACGTTGGGCGCCACCTGTAACCGAACTTTTAAATTATTATTTATCACTTATTTGTTTATTACTAAATTCACTTATAACAAACACCAACAATTTCTTAACTATTAATCCTATAAAATCCTACAACCCCTTTAACCTATCCACTAAACCTATTGATAATTATAACAACCACTTTCATAACCTTTTAGAATGATACAGTCTCTGGGGCAGGTTCTCAGTCGTCAGGAACACAGTCTTCGTTGTAGATTCTTTAACACACTTAGCAGTCCTTTTTCTGGATCTCTCAGATGCAGGTTCGTCAGGGTAAGTTGGTTATTGCAGTCTCACCTTAAATAAGGCTTCATGCTTTCTGTGGGAGACCCCAGCCGTCTGCAGGCCAACTTACTTCTTTTGAA
>CAJQZJ010033682.1:253647-264839 GCA_907164525.1 Lophiomys imhausi | reverse complement strand
GAGGAGAAGGGGGGGGGGGGGATCAGGTTCAGCAGCCATGAAGCCCAAAAGAGAGCTGGTAACCAAAATGGCTGGATTGTATTGCCCCAGAGAGGGGCACCTGGGAGAAGGGCAGCCCAGCCTGTGGGCTGGAGAAGTTTAGGATACGGGGTGGGGTAAGACAACTATACCCTGTAACAGACAGGAACTGAGAGATGCTAGGAGAACCTGACAGGCAGGTCAGCTTTCATATGTTAAATGGGTGCCTCAGCCATTTGTCCCCAGTTTGAAACCTAACAGTTCCATACCACAATCACCTGAATTTGTGATAATCACCCTTAAACTGCCTGTGGGTCTGGAGTAGACATGCTACTACATATGCAAATGCTTCTCTTTATACTTGAATGAAAATGAGGACACAACCACTCCTAGATATGGTTGAGGAGAAGGTTTTTATTATAGATATGAGGGAGAGTACAGCCAGAGGCATCTAGAACAGTCCATACTGCACTGGGCCAGCAGACTGAACTGGTCCATGAGAGGAAAGAGAAGAGGTGGAGAGCAAGAGAGAAAGAAAAGAGGGAAGAGGAGAGAAGAGCCAAAAGCAGAACCAAGAGAGTGTAGCTAAAATGGCTGAGTGATGTAGAGAAGAGAAGCTGGGGAAAGAAAAGCAGAACTCAGAGCCGAGATGTTTGGGATAGGGGGCAGGGTGTGCCAGTTAGCACTGAGGAACCCTAGAGGCTAGCATAGGCCTTGATAAGCCTAACAGGGACTACAGGCACAGGGAAATGGAAGAGCCATTTGTCACTTTTGCCAGAAATAAGGAAAATAACTCCTTTTAGCAAGTATGAGCTATCTTAAGTCCTGGAGGGAAAGCTGGCTTTTGTCTAAATACCAAACTTTGTCACATGCATTTCAGTTTTGTGTAAATATCACTCATAGTCTCATGCTGTCTGATCCTTGCTTTCTACATGTATCATTGTTTAAATATATATCTTATGTGTATTAGGTCCCTAAGTGAGCTACCTCTCTAAATTCACTGGCCTATAGGAACAAATGCTTTCTCATTCTTTTATTAGTGGCTCATCTCTGGATGCTAAGATTTTGAACATTCCTATAGTGTGTGTGTGTGTGTGTGTGTGTGTGTGTATCCAGATGTATATATACATTTATATTACTGACATTAAACCATTTCTTTTGCTATTATACCATTTGCATGTGACAAAGTAAAACTGCTGGTTCGCAAGAATAAATACAAAATAAAATATGCATTAGACAGTTGGCCTTTTGGAGGGAATATGGGCCCATATGGTATTGTTAGGTCCCAAGAAATTCCTTTTCCCAAAGTTTTGTATTTAGACAATAAAGGCTAGGCATCTAGAATTCATCTTAGGACAGAGCCCAGCTCAGCAGGGCCTCCAGGACTGAGCTTGCTCAGGCAGAGATGGGTTTAATTTCCATGCTTTAAGGCACCTGGTTCCTTGACCCTGCGTTACATCTTTCCAGTGTAGCTTGAGGTTGCACACCGCTTTGGTAGAACCCAGCAGTGCCAGTTAGACTCCTGCCCAATCCAATCCAGAGGTGGGGATGATGTCATTTAGTTTGTGGGTAGCTCTTGAGCAAGGGAAGCCACCCTCAAGGTCTCAGAGTGGCTGCCTGAGTTCTCTGAGTCCCTTCTCTCTCTTTGGTTTCAGAGTGGAGATCAGCCCAGCAATATGCAGGTGAGTAAGCAAAGCTGCCCAATGTGACTGGTGACAAGGTTGGCTTGGGTCTTGCATGGAAGGGTTGGGGAAGGGTCTGACATCAGAGGAAGGGTTTTATCAGGAGCCAAGGTCATATCCTGGAAATGAACACAAAATTGCTGTAAAGTGGAGAAACAGTGCTCCTGTTCAGGCTGGGATCAGAGGAAACGGAAGCCGCAAATACCTATCTCCTAATTGCTCAAGGATTGACTCCATCTCAGTGAATCTACCCATGAACCTATCTCATTTGCAACCTAAGAATGAAATTCAGAAACTTTCCTGTTAGGAAAGGAATAGACTTCAGGAATGATCTGCATGCCCCTCTAGGAAGAGAGATAGTTGACAGAGTTGGGGGGAATGGGTGCGATTCCAGCAGTTGTTCCAATCGAAGAAACTAGAAGTTTTCCGAAGAGGGGAGGAAACAGGGAATGAAGGGAGAAGAGAGGAGAGACCAGGGGAGAGAAAAGGCGAGGAATGGAGGGAAAAGAAAGGGAGGCTCCTGAACCTTCCTCAACAGGCACTCCCCCTATGCTTCTGCTCAGTGGACGTGACCTTGGATCCCGCCACAGCGCACCCTAGCCTGGAGGTCTCCAAAGACCGCAAGAGCGTGTCCTCCCGCCTGGGAGCGCCCAGTACCGCGGCCCGAGACCTGCAGCAGTTCTCGGAGCAGACGTGCGTGCTGAGCCAGGAACGCTTCTCCAGCGGCCGCCACTACTGGGAGGTACACGTGGGCCGGCGCAGCCGCTGGTTCCTGGGCGCTTGTCTGGAGTCGGTGGAGCGCTCGGGACCCGCGCGTCTGAGCCCGGCGGCCGGCTACTGGGTGATGGGGCTGTGGAACCACTGCGAGTACTTCGTGCTGGACCCGTATCGCGTGGCACTGGCGCTTCGCGTGCCTCCCCGGAGGGTGGGCGTCCTGCTGGATTTCGAGGCGGGGAAGCTGTCCTTCTTCAACGCATCCGATGGCTCGCACATCTTCAGCTTCACTGACACTTTCTCCGGGGTGCTCTGCGCCTACTTCAGGCCCCGAGCTCACGATGGCAGCAAACAACCTGATCCCTTGACCATCTGCTCTTTGCCGGTTAGAAAGTCACAAATCCTCGAAGAGAACGAAGAGAACGACAGCGACAACTGGCTACAGCCCTATGAACCCTTTGACCCCACCTGGGCTGGTGATGAGATGCTGTCATGACCTCAAGGCTTGGACCCTGGCCAGCGGTTTGCTCTTCTGCAGCCAACGGAGGACAAAGAGAGGGCTTTGACTTAGGCAGATGCGTTTATATAATTATCTTTAAGGAAAATAGACAGATGAGAGATCCTTTGTGCTAATCTGTGTATAGTTCTGTATGTTCTGCGTATTTTTGTGTAATTTTGTGAATTCTTCAAACGTCTGAAAGTAATGACATTTCACAAGCAATGAGTTCTCCTGTGGCTCAGATCTGAGTTTCAAATATCATTTCTTGCTGCTGAAAGGAAATGGGAGAAATGGCTGGTTCCAGGGCTGGGGTAGAGAAATCCCAAAGCTTGGACCATTTTGTGCTATAAAGTAAAAGTCAGTCTTCAGAAACCGATAGGGAGCTGTGTAGTTAACATCTGCTGTGCAATATGGGGGCTGGGATTAGTCACTGTTCAGTGCACACTTTAAAACTGGAATAAGTATTACAAATTCTCACCACAAAAAAGTAGGTGAGGTAATTTATATGTTAGTTGGCTTTGGTTTAGCCATTCCAGAATGCACACATATATCAAAACATGCTATCCACCATAAATATACACAATTTTGTTTGTCAATTAAAATAATAAACATAAATCTTTTTAAAAAATAAAGTAAAAGACATAGGTACAGTTTGTAGTGACTTCTCTGACCACAATGTATGCAGCGATTGGAACATGGAAATCAATAACGGCAGTGATGGGATGGGACAGGAGTCACTGGTAGAGTGCTGCCTAACTTGAGGCATATCCCACATCATCAACCTCTGGGGCAGAGCATTAAAACCCCAGCACAACAGGGGGAGGATGAGGATGGTGAGAATGCAGCTTTACCTTCAAAACATACATATGAGTAACATTATACAGACTGCAAATGCTTTATTTAGCAATATATATGTATATACATAAAAACATGTAATAACGATTAATTTTTAAATGCCATGAACTTGAAAGAGAGCAAGGAGTGAAACATCGGAAGACCTAGGGGGAGGAAAAGGAAGGGAGAAATGATGTCATTTTGGTATAATCTCAAAAATTGAAAATATAATATATATATAATATAAATATATAATATAATGCAATATTAGGTAATAACTAAAACCCAAATGCAAAAGACCATGCCAACACTTTTTTCTTTTTCTTCATTTTTTTAAGGAAGCTAAAAAAAATAGTAATCAAATTAACCCTATCTAAAAGAGATTGATGAGGGTGGAATGAAAAAACTATGAGCCTTGAATCATGGAAATAATTGGTATAGACAAAAAGGAACAATGGATGCTAAACTCACTGGACAAAGATTATTGAAATGTAAGGTGTTTCCACTGCTTTTAGTAGTAATCTGACATAATCCTTAAAGTAGGGGAAATGGAAACACGACTGAAAAGAAAAAGTCAATGAAATGATTCCTAATGATAATCATAGACAGTAGCCTGGTATAATCATCATCAGAGATGTTTCATTCAGGAACTAATAGGAGAAGAAACAGAGACCCACAGCCAAACATAAGGCGGGGCTCAGGAAATCCCCTAGAAGACTGAGAGGAAAGTTTTTAGGAGCCAGAGGGGTCAAAGACACCACAAGAACATGACCAACAGAATAAATTAACCATGGCTCATGGGAGTTTACTGAGACTGAAGGGAGAATCAGGGAGCCTGCACGGGTCTGACCTAGGTCCTCTGCATATATGTTATGGTTGGTGATCTTGTGGGGGATCCTAACAGTGGGAGCAGGGGCTGTCTCTGACTCTTTTGCCTGATTTTGGGACCCTTTTCCTCCTCCTGGGTTGCCTTGTCCACCCTTAACATGAGGGGATGTGCCCAATCTTACGGCATCTTATTATGTCAAGTTTGTTTGGTATCCCTGGGAGGCCTGCTCTTTTCTGAAGGAAAATGGAGGCAGAATAGATCTGGGGGAACGGGAAGGTGGGGGCTGAAGGGGAGAGTATTGAGGGGAAACTGTAGTCAGAATGTAATATATGAGAGAAGAATAAACAAACAAACAAATAAAAATTTAAAGAAGAAGGGGCTTTGGGACTCTTTCCTCTTATCAGCTCATTAGCATCTTTCCATCTGAGGGGTGGTTTTTCCTTTCTTAAGAAGCTGTCTCTTTCAACTTGTAAAAGAAAAAAATCTCTCTCTCTCTGCTTTAAGTTTTTATTGAATTTCAGCCTCAGGATTTTTCCCTTTTTATTTTTATATTTTTTAATTTTCTGAACTTCACATCATGCACCCTATTCCCTCTCATCCCTCAACCCCTCAGACCCACCCTCTACTCTTGAGACCTTTCCCAATATAATTTTTTAAAAATCTCATTGTAGAAGCTGTAGTGTGTCTAAGTGTGTCCTACAATATGCCATTTTGTCCACACTGTTTTGCTTGCAAATGTTCATTATAATGATTCCTTAGTCGGTACGAAGCCTCTGGGTTCTGCTACTTTGTCAATGCTGGAACCCACTGGGACTCCTCTCAGATATACTGTTGTTATCCTGTGTCATGGAGAGCCTGTAGTTGTGGATCTGTGGAACTGGCCTCTTCATGCATTCCAGAAGTTCATTCATGGGGTATATGTTGGGATGGGCCAACTCAAAGCCCTCGTTCTGGGCCTGCAACCCCCACATCCAGGGCCAGTTCTACTGTGCTACCCAGGTAAGATGCTGGGCCTACTCTCCCAAGTGCTACAGCAGGAAAGGGGCTGAACCAGTTCTCTTCCTCTTATGAATACATCAGGGCCAACTCTCCCACCTGCTACCTGTGTCCAGGGCATCAGAGAGTGGAGGAGGTCTCTCTCTTGACAACACCATGGAAAAGCAGACAAAAGATAGGGCTGGCTCTCTCACACTCACACACTTGGGGGTGATTCACACACATAAGCCACATCCCAGGCTTCTGTGTTGTCTAGGAGACATGCAGGGCTGCTCTCCTGAGTGCTGCAGCATATGAGGGGCAGGGCCTGATAATCCTGTCCACCACTGGTGGTAAGGGCAAAAGAGAGGGGAGAGGATCCCTTCTGTGCCAACACCACCAAAAATCAGACAAATGACAGGGCTGGCTCTCCACACTCACTCCCTTGGGGCTGGCTCACACACAACCTCCACATTCTGGACTAGGCAAGGTTCTTCTAGTCTCTGAGTTGCTTCTGGTCCTGGGAGCCCACATGGTGCTTGGCTGGTGCTGGATGGACTGGGAGTTGTTACATGCTAGCTAAATGTTTGGGCCCCATTTGGCTGAACTGGTATTGGTCTCCAGCTTGATTTTTTCCAGGAATATTAGGCTACTATTCATTAAGATGTTCATAGGTCATAATATTTACTGTAGGCATACACTCTCTCCTCTCTGTCACCTACTGATGCACATGTGACACAGTAGCTACATCTGGAATGCCTCTAGGGGCAGAAGAAGCTGTCTCTTATTTCTTCTCTGTGCCTAACTAAAAAGGCATGAAGTTTTCTTTCATCTCCTTGCAGCTGCCAGAATTTTCATCTTATCTGTACTAATCTGCCTTAAACTCTAATAAAATTTTTCTTGAGCTTTCATTAAGAAAAAGAAGAAGTAAAAGAAGAGGAAAAAGAATAATAAGAAGAAGACAGGGAGAAGTACTATTGTGATAATAACCTGCAAGATGAACCAAGTGATGACATTTACATTTCCAAGGATGAGACAAGAGAGTAGGTCAAAGGAAAATGAATAGGAGCCCAAAATACTAAAAAACTTAAGTAAATGTAGTAAATATCTGTGTTTTCCAATGGTCTTTGGGGGTTGCAACCCAGAAGTTGAGAACCAGTGGTATAGAGCGAGTTATTTATGCTTTCTCTACTTTCTCTAGCTTAAATCCAGTTGTGAGAGATTGCCACATTCCATAGCAAATGTTTCCACATGTGTATATAGCCCAACATCACTTCACAGATCTGTAACATATCATGTTTACTTGTTACGTATGTCTGCAGGAAGCTAAAAATCAGCCTAGGAATCAATACCATTAACATTTCTACATCTTAATTCCCTGCTTAAGGTATAAAGCCTGAACTAGTAGTGCAGCTCAGTGGTATACTCCTTGCCTACCATGTGTAAAGCATGGGACTAGTCTCCAACAAACATAGTAAATAAAAAAGTAAACAAATAATGAACACAGGCAGGTGAGTGTCTGCAGTCCTGCAACAGGGACCACCCAATGGTAATGAAATAAACTCCAGGCTCTTGACATGCTGCACCTTAAGAACATGACATAGGCTTTCCTCTGCCTCCATCCCATACTTGCTCTATGGCTTTGTTATAAAATACTGAATTAATCTGGAAGGCCAGAGTGTTTATACTCCACCACTAGCTGCACACCAGTTTCATTATAGAGAACACATCTAACATGTGACTTATGATAATCATGGCCAAGGATGCTCTGCAGAAACCTGAGGGCTGCATTTGCTAAAAACACTGATTCTCCATTTGAACGTGTAGATGTTGAGAGATGACTCAGTAGGGATGAAAGGCAGCATCTTTGTAAGGCATGTCTATGTTCTCTGCTGGTTCAGAACCTTAGAGTAAACTCTGCTCACCTCTGCATGTGGCCGTGCTGACCACTGGAGAAATGTGTCTAGGACTACAGTAATCAGTTAACTAGGCCTATTGCCCATTGAAATTGGCAAGTGTTTCTTCCACCTTGACCTTATGCTTTCTTTCAATGTAAGCAGTGTAAGTCCTCAAGCCCTGACATAAAGCTGGGATGTTTACAAAGACAGTGGCACTGACTGACTCAGTTCCTGAGGAAAGTCCACCACTTACTAGCACACAAAGTACAAGGTCACCAAGCTTACACATAAGATGACAAACTTTTTGAACCATGGCCCTGACCAGTGGACAATTAACACACTTCATTTATATCCCCCTAAGTTTGAAAAAGCTCACAGTTCCCTTCTGCCCAGTGACCAGCAGCTTGATCCAAAGCTCAGAGCTCTCTCTTTAGCTATAGTTGAGGTCAGCCAGCTCAGACTCACGTCACAACACAGTTTGCCTGTCTTGCTTGTAAGTTTGACTTGGTCTCAGGTCTATTGTTGTCATGACTCAAGGCACTATCCAGCGTCAATGCCAATGACTTCACAGGACACTTGAGCCCACCTAAGTGTTCAGACTAAGCAACACACTGAAACTTCATCTTTTAATAGAAAAAAAATATATGGTTGTGGAAAGATACAAAACTATATTTCCTAATAACAAGACACATAAAATGGAAATTCACAGAAAGCAATTCGTTATTAGTAGATGTAAGGAAACTCTGGGGTGATTTTATCAACAAACATGGTTGTACAGATGAGGAATGTAGAGTCCAGACAGTAGTGAACTTGCCCAAAGTTTTTCAGTTCTTACATAATCCCAGCCTGTGTATCACATTTCAATATGCAAATGAGTTGTGAATGGGTTACTAATCTTTACTCACTGTGGGTTCTATGCATTTGTTTGTTTGTTTGTTTTAAAGATTTATTTATTTATTATGTATACAATGTTCTATCTGCAGGTGTGCCTGCAGGCCAGAAGAGGGCACCAGATTTCATGATGGATGGTTGGGAGCCATCATGTGGTTGCTGGGAATTGAACTCAGGACCTCTGGAAGAGCAGTCAGTGCTCTTAACCTCTGAGCCATCTCTCCAGCCCTGTTTGTTTGTTTTTAACAGGACCAGCTCATGACTTTGGCTTGGAACCCAATGTGTAGCAAAGGAAGACATTGAATTTCTGACTCTCCTGCCTCAAACACCTAAGGGGAAGGATTATATGCATGAGCTAACATGTCTGGTTCATGTACATTCTAGACCAGCACTCTACCTTCTGCCTACTTCCCCACCATAGCATGTAGACTAGAGAAATACCTGTGCCTGCCAACCTCAGGATGATATAAACAGGGTGTCTGCTGGTTCTTAAATTCACAATGGGCTTTGAATCCTCAAAATGGTGGTTCTCCAAAGAAGGGAGTGTCACATGAAGCTACCAAGAGCCATCTGGCACTCTATCATCATCCTTCCAGGTGTCCCATGTGTTCACAGGTTACTCTCAGATCACAGCCTCACCCTACCTAGCCAGAGAGGCCCAAAAAAAGGCACAAAGGAAAAATGAGATTGGCAGAGAAGCCTGGACAGAGGAAGGAATAGATACAACAAGAAACTAGAGAAAGCTGTGCAGGGGATTCCTAAATGGCCCATCTCCCAAGAAGCTTCTTCAGGGCACTGATAACCTCTCTGTTCCTCAGGCTGTAAATAAGTGGGTTAAACATTGGGGTGAGGATAGTGTAGAAGACAGACGTAGCTCTATCTCCCATTGGAGTTCTAGCTGAGGCCCGCAGCATGTAACTAAATATGGCTCCCCCATAGTAGAGGCCAACCACAGCCAGGTGGGAAGAGCAAGTGGTGAGGGCCTTCTGTCTGCCCTCAGTGGAGGGCATCCTAATCACAGCTGTGAGGACCCGAGCATAGGAAGCCACAATGACACCAAGAGGCAGCAGTAACATCACCACACAACAGGAATAGATGAGATCTTCAAATAGTGAGGTATCAGCACAGGAGAGACGCAACAGGGCAGGAACCTCACAGAAGAAGTGGTCCACCTCCAAAGATCCACAATAGGGGAAGCTGAAGACCACACCCACATCAATCACACTGTCGGCCATCCCACCCATCCAGGATGCCATGGCCAGGAAAGAGCAGACCTTCCAGCTCATGAGCACAGGGTACCTCAGTGGGTGGCAGACAGCCACGTACCTGTCATAGGCCATGATGGCCAAAAGGAAGCACTCAGCTCCTACTACCATAACCAGGAGGAAGATCTGAGATGCACAGCCTCCAAGGGAGATGAGCTTCCTGCCTGAGAGGAAGTTGACGGCCATCTTGGGCACCACAGTGCAGGTTATAGTCAAGTCCATGATGGAGAGCTGGCTGAGGAAGAAGTACATGGGGGTGTGGAGGTGTCTATCAGTCTGGATGAGCATCAGGAGGAGGGTGTTACCAACCACAGCAGCCCCAAAGGCCAGGAGAACCAGGGAGAAGAAGAAGGAGTCATAAGGTGTGTGGCTGAACAGACCTACAAGGATGAAGCTGGTTGGGGAGGTATGGTTCCAGAGCTCCTCTGCCATGACCCTGAGAAACAAGCAAAAGGAGCAAACAAAGCTGTTCATTGGACATCTCAGTAGCAAAAACAAAATGAGCCATATTCCTCCCTAAAGGGAGTGACTAGCCCTTGACCCTACCCTACCCTTTCCTCCTGCAGTAAGCATCCATTTTCTCTCAGCAGCTTTCAAGTGTACCAAGCATGAAGTGGCACTTATTTCTCTTAAGAGAGGGGGAATGAGGAGACACAGGCAGGAGAACTGGAGAACACAGGGAAGGATGAACGGTAAGAAACTGGAACATGGAAGGAATAGCATTAGGGAAAGGGCTATAGATTTAAGAGACAGGACAGTAATGTATGGGAGGACCCAAGAGACAGGAGAAAGAAAATCAGGTGTAAGAGGTAAAGATAACACAATTAAAAACCTAAAGGATGAATTCCCCTTGTTAAGAATAAGGGAAGCAAGCTGGTTAGGTGGCTCAGCAGATGAAAATGCTTGCTGTATAAGAATAATGATCTGAGTGACTTCCAGAAGCCATGCAAAGGTCAAAGGAGAGAACTGACTCCTCAGAGCTGTCCTATGACCCATACACATGCCATGGTGCATGCACACTGCATATACATTATTATACAGGAAAATGGTCACTAATTTTATGAAAGGCTGTGGGGGAAAGGCAGGAGACTCCTCTCCAACCCTTGCTTTGGAACACGTACCTTAGAAAATTAAGTAGGTTCCTTCTAGGTGAACTGTGTGTCAGTCTTTTTACAACTTCATTGTTGTTTTTGAATTAGAATCTCTATCCCAGGTTGGCCTTGAACTCATTATGTAAGCAAGGATGACCCTGAACTCTTGATCCTGCTGCCTTCTACCTGTGTCTGCCAACATGCCCTGTTCTTTTAAAATCTTTCAAAAGCTTAATGAAGTTCTTGCTTTAGAGATTTTTCTGACCAAGGAATATCTGCTTCCACGACCTAAGGTCTAGATCCCTTTGAAATGCAATTATCAAGAAGAAGAGTAGTGGTGCATGCTTTCAATCAGGAGGCAAATCAGGCAGATCTCTATGAGTTTGAAACCAGCCTGGTCTACATTGTGAGATCCAGGATAATCAGAGGTACATAGTGTGACCCTGTTTGGAGAGAGAGAGAGAGAGAGAGAGAGAGAGAGAGAGAGAGAGAGAGA
>CAJQZJ010033682.1:166634-227230 GCA_907164525.1 Lophiomys imhausi | reverse complement strand
AGCAGCTGAAAACAATGTCAGGCCAGATACTTTGTTTCTTCAAGTCTTGAGTCTTTCCTGTTTTTGCTGACTTCAAACTTGTTTTTCAGTCTATTGAGTCTTTCCTGTTTTTGCTGACTTCATGCTGATAATACTCTTCAGGCCCCGAATTAAGAGACAGTATCAGAAACTCCTATATATTTCCTAAATCTAATTTATCTAACTCCTACAATTTTCTCTCAGCAGCTTTCAAGTGTACCAAGCATGAAGTGGCACTTATTTCTCTTAAGAGAGGGGGAATGAGGAGACACAGGCAGGAGAACTGGAGAACATAGGGAAGGATGAATGGTAAGAAACTGGAACATGGAAGGAATAGCTTTAGGGAAAGGGCTATAGATTTAAGAGACAGGACAGTAATGTATGGGAGGACCCAAGAGACAGGAGAAAGAAAATCAGGTATAAGGGGTAATGATAATACAATTAAAAACCTAAAGGATTAATTCCCCTTGTTAAGAATAAGGGAAGGGGGGCTGAAGAAATGGTTCAGTGGTTAAGAGCACTAGCTGCTCTTCCAGGGGTCCTGAGCTCAATTCCCAGCAACCACACAGTAGTTCACAACCATCTATAGTGTGATCTGGTGCCCTCCTCTGGAATGCAGGTGTACATATAGATAGAGCATTCATATACATAAAAATAAATAAATAAATACTTTTTAAAAAAAGAATAAGGGAAGGGAGCTGGCATTGTGGCTCAGCAGATGAAAATGCTTGCTGTATAAGAATGATGATCTGAGTGACTCCCAGAAGTCCTGGAAAGGCCAAAGGAGAGAACTGACTCCTTGGAGTTGTCCTATGACCCCATACGCATGCCATGGCGCATGCACACTGCATATACATTATACAGGATAATGGTCACTAATTTTATGAAAGGCTGTGGGGGGAAGGCAGGAGAATCCTCTGCACCCCTTGTCTTGGAGCACCTACCTTAGAAAGTTAAGTAGGTTCCTTCTAGGTGAGATGCGTATCAGTTTTGTTTTGCTTTTTTTTTTTTACAACTTCATTGTTGTTTTTGAAATAGAATCTCTATCCCAGGTTGGCCTTGAACTCAAAGATGACCCTGAAATCTTGATACTCCTGCCTTCCACCTGTGTCTGCCAAAATGCCCTGTTCTCTTTAAATCTCTCAAAACCTTAGTGAAGTTCTTGCTGTAGTGATGTTTCTGACCAAGGAATATCTGTTTCCAAGACCTAAGATCTAGATCCCTTTGAAATGCAATTATCAAGAAGAAGAGTAGTGGTGCATGCTTTCAATCAGGAGACTAATCAGGCAGATCTCTATGAGTTTGAAACCAGCCTGGTCTACATTGTGAGATCCAGGATAATCAGTGCTACATGAAGAGACCCTGTTTGAAGAGAGAGAAGAGGGGGGAAAGGAAGGGAAGGAAGGAAGGAAGGAAGGAAGGAAGGAAGGAAGGAAGGAAGAAAAAAGAATAAAATGGGAGCTCATGTTCTTTCTCAATGATAGAGCTCCTGGTAAGAATGTTTGAGGCTCTAGGTTCAGTGTGTTCCTCAGGAAAGAGAGGAGACAGGGGAAGAGAAGAAAGAAATGGGGGGGGGGGGAAAGACGGAAGGAAGAGGGAGAATCTTTGCCTTTTTCTCAATCTCTGCCATACATAGGAAGCTAATTGGAACCTGGCACCTGTTTCAGAAATACAAAGTTGCTTCATTTCAGGAGGATGTAAGAAGTTTAGTTTTCCTTTATACCAACCAATTATCTAGCTGATTGTCCCTTCTATTGGCAAGAAATGTAGGACAAGCTATGTGTGACAATGATACAGTCAAGTCCTCTTCTTTGGGGACCAGTGTCCATTTATCTGAAAGAACCTGTGTAGGGAGTAAGTGACATCCTGTGTGGATGTGTTCCTTTTTATTTTGTTTTGTTTTTTTCCTTTAATTTTTATTTCTTCAAGTTACATCTCAATCGCAGTCCCTCCCTATTCCCCCTCCAGTCCCAACCTCCCACCCTCAACCCCCCCATCCTCTTCCCTTTTTTTTTTCTTTTAAGTTTAAGGTATATCTTATTTCCCCCTACAGTTTCCCCTTTCAGTCCAACAAATGGCTCTTTCTCTTGTAATAACAAATACAATACAGTACAACAGAGGTAATTAGGGCACAGTTATGAGGGTTATATGGCTTAACGTACATTCCCAATGACCAGTCCATATGTATTTGGTACCTGACTTTAACATTTTATCTAAACATCTCCATGAGTTTAAAGTTCTATATCTGACTCAACATTCATACTAACTTGCAACACAATTTTAAAAGTATCTTCTTAGATCTATAACACTCTCTTGACTCCTAAACAACTCAATATTAAATTATGAGACTCTAGCTATCTGTTCTTCAACCACCTCAGAGACCTGAGAGGGACAAATATATCTGATTTTATAGGAAGTACAGGGCCTGCAGCTTCCCAAACTAAGAAATGACATACCAGTGGCTGCCTGGACAGTTCCCATTTTCTCTCCATACAATACAGCATTGATCTTCAGTCATTTGGCCCGTTTCCCTGACAGACATTGATTGTAGAGCAGGGGTTATGAAGGACTTACCTACCCTGTTTTGGCAGAGCTAGGCTGTCGATTTACCTGCTTCCAGGTTTTGTCCTTTTTGGACAGCATTCTGTCTACAGTTGGGGCAAGGGGCTTTTCCTACCAAGAGATAGGCTTGCGACTAATTCAATCGTCTCCCACTGGAGATTCTTTGATGCTCATCTTCTACTTGGAGGAGAACAGGGGGTGCTGTCAGGAGTTGATATGTCTGATATAAAAAAATCTAAAGTTACGAAAACATCTTTGAATGCCATATTCTGCAGTTCTCTTGAGGTTTTTGAAGAGGCCCTATCTATCTCTTATATTAGGGTAAGCAGATGTTGCTTGTCTCTTGCCGGTTTATTTCTGATTAGCTTAGAAAGTAACTATAATAGGCTGTCATAGTACCTAACTGAATGACCAGCTTGCATAAACATTAGTTTGCATTTCTGAATTATCCTAAACAGTTTTTGACAATTAGTAGTAAAAGGCCGAAACATCACATTTCATTTTTTTTCTTTACCTCCTAACCCTTCCATCCCATTTCTCTGGGGTGGGGTGTCCTTATATAACAGTCCCTCATCTCAGTTGAGAGGTCGTATGAGGGCCAAGAGCCTCTTCATTCACTGGGGATCTACGAAGCAGTACCATCAGTGAAAAGTGTCTCATTGCCTGGGAGAGAGAACTACTAAACAAACAAACCAATAAGCATACAATAGATAAAAGACTAAAAAATAGAAAAAATATAACTAATATATAAAAAATAAATAAAAATTAAAAATAAGAAGTCTATGTCCAAGTTCCCTTTGGTGTGTTAGTTGTAGTATTGATACCTTCTACTATATACATAAAATCCTACTATAAGTGAATAGATGCCATATGTGTCCTTCTGAGACTGGGTTAGTTCACTCAGGATGAGCTTTTCTAGTTCCATCCATTTGGCTGCAAATTGCATAATTTCATTGTTCCTGATAGCTGAATAATATTCCATTGTGTAGATGTACCACAGTTTTTTAACCCATTCTTCGGTTGAGGGACATCTGGGTTGTTTCCAGTTTCTAGCTATTACAAATAAGGCTGCTATGAACATAGATGAGGAAACTTCCTTATGATTCCGTGAAGAGGCATTTGGGTGTATACCCAGAAGTGGTATGGCTGGGTCCTGAGGCAAAGCTATTCCAAGTTTTTTAAGATATCGCCAGACTGACCTCCATAGTGGTTACACAAGCCTGCATTCCCACCAGCAATGAAGTAGGGTACCCCTTTCTCCACACCCTCGCCAGCATGTGCTGTCATTTGAGTTTTTGATCCTAGCCATTCTGACAGGTGTGAGATGGAATCTCAGAGTCGTCTTGAGTTGCATTTCTCTGATGATTAAGGATGTTGAGCATTTCTTCAAGTGTCTCTCAGCCATTAGGGATTCCTCCTTTGTGAATTCTCTATTTAGCTCTGTCCCCCATTTTTTGATTGGGTTATTTGGTTTCTTGGCATTTAATTTCTTGAGTTCTTTGTAGATTTTGGATATTAGCCCTCTGTCAGATGTGGGGTTGGTGAAGATTTTCTCCCAGTCTCTAGGCTGCCGTTTTGTTCGAATGACAGTGTCCTTTGCCTTACAGAAGCTTTTCAGTTTCATTAGGTCCCATTTATTGATTGTTGATCTCAAGTCCTGAGCTGTTGGTGTTCTGTTCAGGAAGTTGTCCCTGTGCCAATTAGTTCGAGGGTTTCTCCCACTTTTTCTTCTAGTAGATTTAGTGTGACCGGCCTTATGTTAAGGTCTTTGATCCACTTGGACATAAGTTTTGTACAAGGTGATAAGTATGGGTCTAACTTCATTCTTTTACAAATGGACATCCAGTTGGACCAGCACCATTTGTTGAAGATGCTATTCTTCTTCCATTGTGCCGTTTTGGCTTCTTTGTCAAAAATTAGGTGGCCATAAGTGTGTGGGTCTATTTCTGGATCTTCAATTCGATTCCATTGATCTACTGGTCTGTTTCTATACCAGTACCATGCTGTTTTTACAACTATTGCTCTGTAGTACAGCTTGAAATCTGGGATGGTAATACCTCCAGATGTTTCTTTATTGTACAGGATTGATTTAGCTATTCTGGGCTTTTTGTTGTTCCATATGAAATTGAGGCTAGCTCTTTCCAAGTCTATAAAAAATTGTGTTGGTATTTTGATAGGAATTGCATTGAATCTATATATTGCTTTTGGTAGGATGGCCATTTTTATTATGTTGATCCTACCTATCCATGAGCATGGAAGATCTTTCCATCTTCTAATGGCCTCTTCCATTTCTTTCTTCAAGGGCTTGAAGTTCTTGTTGTACAGGTCCTTTACTTGCTTGGTTAGAGTTACCCCCAGGTATTTTATGTTGTTTGCGGCTATTGTGAAGGGGGTTGTATCCCTTATTTCTTTCTCAGCCCATTTGTTTGTTGTATAAAGAAGGGCTTCTGATTTTTTTTTAGTTAATTTTGTATCCAGCCACTTTGCTGAAGGTGTTTATCAGCTCTAAGAGTTCTCTGGTGGAATTTTTGGGGTCGCTTATGTATACTATCATATCATCTGCAAATAGGGATAATTTGACTTCTTTGTTTCCGATGTTTATCCCCTTGATGTCCTTTAGTTGTCTTATTGCTCTAGCAAGAACTTCAAGTACTATATTGAAGAGATATGGTGAAAGTGGACATCCTTGTCTTGTCCCTGAGTTTAGAGGAAATGCTTCAAGTTTCCATTTATTTTGATGTTGGCCACTGGCCTGCTGTATATTGCCTTTATTATTTCTAGGTATAGCCCTTGTATGCCCGTTCTCTCCAGAACGTTTAGCATGAAGGGGTGTTGGATTTTTTCAAATGCTTTTTCTGCATCTAGCGAGATTATCATGTGGGTTTTTTTTCTTTAATCTTGTTTATATGGTGAATGATGTTGATAGACTTTCGTATGTTGAACCATCCCTGCATCTCTGGGATGAAGCCTACTTGATCATGGTGTATGATACTTTTGATGTGTTCTTGAATTCGGTTTGCTAGTATTTTATTAAGTATTTTTGCATCTATGTTCATGAGGGAGATTGGTCTGAAGTTCTCTTTCTTTGTTGGGTCTTTGTATGGTTTAGGAATCAGGGTGATTGTGGCCTCATAGAATTAGTTTGGCAATGTTCTTTCAGATTCTATTTGGTGAGTTTGAAAAGTATTGGTGTTAGCTCCTCTTTAAATGTCCGGTAGAATTCCATGCTAAAGCCATCTGGCCCTGGGCTTTTTTTGGTTGGGAGATTTTTAATGACTGTTTCTATTTCCGTATGGGTTATAGGGCTGTTTAATCTGTTTATCTGATCTTAATTTAGCTTTGGTAGGTGGAATCTATCAAGAGAATTGTCCATTTCACTTAAGTTTTCAAATTTGGTGGAGTATAGATTTTTAAAGTAGGATCCAAATAGTCTCTGGATTTCCTCAATGTCTGTTGTTATTTCACCCTTTTCATTTCTGATTTTGTTGATTTGTGTTTTCTCCCTCTGTCTTTTAGTTAATTTGGCTAAGGGTCTGTCAATTTTGTTGATTTTCTCGAAGAACCGACTCCTGGTTTCATTGATTCTTTGTATAGTTCTCTTTGTTTCTAAGTTGTTGATTTCAGCCCTAAGTTTGATGATCTCCTGCCTTCTGCTCCTCTTGGGAGTGTTTGCTTCTTTTTTTCCAATTCACCCAGTTTAGCTGTTAATTCACTAATATGAGCTGTCACAATTTTCTTTTTGAAGGCACTTAGTGCTATGAACTTTCCTTGTAGCACAGCTTTCATTGTGTCCCATAGGTTTGGGTATGTTGTGTCTTCATTTTCGTTGGATTTTAAGAAGTCTTTGATTTCCTTCTTTATATCTTCCCTGACCCAGTGGTCCTCTAGTAAAGAGTTGTTCAATTTCCATGTGAATGTAGACTTTCTGTTGATTCTTTTGCTATTGAAGTCCAGCTTTATTCCATGGTTGTCTGATGTGATACAAGGGGTTATTTCAATTTTCTTGTATCTGTTGAGGCTATCTTTGTGTCCAACTATAGGGTCGATTTTGGAGAAGGTTCCGTGAGGTGCTGAGAAGAAGGTGTATTCTTTTGTGTTTGGGTGAAACTTAATGTAGATATGGTAGGTCCATTTGGTTCATGATCTCTGTTAGACTCATTATTTCTCTGTTTGGCTTCTGTCTTGATGATCTGTCCATAGTTGTGAGTGGGGTGTTGAAGTCTCCCACTATTAAAGTGTTTGGATCGATGTGCGATTTAAGTTTTAGAAGCGTTTCTTTTATAAATGTAGGTGCCTTTGTATTTGGGGCATAGATGTTCAATATTGAGATGACCTCTTGGTGGATATTTCCTTTAATGAGTATGTAATGCCCTTCTCTGTCTTTTTTTATTGACTTCAATTGGAAGTCTATTTTGTTTGATATTAAGGTGGCTACTCCAGCTTGTTTCCTGGGTCCATTTGCTTGGAAAACCTTTTCCTAGCCCTTTATTCTGAGGTAGTGTTTATCTTCAATAGTGAGGTGTGTTTCTTGTATACAGCAAAAAGATGGGTCTTGTTTACGGATCCAGTCTGTAAGTCTGTGTCCTTTTATTGGCGAGTTGAGTCCATTGATGTTGATGGATATTAGTGACCAGGGGTTGTTATTTCCCATTATTTTGGTTTAGCTGACTGTCTTGTGTTTCTCTTTTGTTTAGTTGCTATGGAGGTTTCTATTTCCTCTGTTTTCTTGGGTGTAGTTATCTTCTCTGGGTTGCAATTTTCCTTCTAGGATCTTCTGTAGGGCTGGGTTTGTGAGGAGATATTGTTTGAATTTGATTTTGTCATGGAATATCTTGTTTTCTCCTTCTATGTTGATAGAGAGTTTTTCTGGGTATAGTAGTCTGGCTGGGCACCTCTGTTCTCTCAGGGCTTGTAGGACATCTGTCCAGGCCCTTCTAGCTTTTAAAGTTTCTGAGGAGAAGTCAGGTGTGATTCTGATGGGTCTGCCATTGTATGTGACTTGGCCTTTTTCTCTTACAGCGTTTAATATCCTTTCTATGTTCTCTACATTTGGAGTTTCTATTATTATGTGGCAAGAGGAGTTTCTTTTCTGATCTAATCTGTTTGGTGTTCTGTAAGCCTCTTGGATTTTTACTGGCATATCTTTCTTTAGGTTTGGGAAGTTTTCTTCTATGATTTTGTTGAAGATAATTCCTGGACCATGGAGTCGGGAGTCTTCTCTTTCCTCTATGCCTATAATTCTTAGGTTCCATCTTTTCATTGAGTCCTTGATTTCTTGGATTTGTGAGTGAGAGATTTTTTAGCTTTCTCATTTTCTTTGGATGTTGTACTGATTTCTTCCATCGAATCTTCCATGCCTGAGATCCTGTCTTCCATCTCTTGAATTCTATTTTTCATACTCACATCCGTAGTTCCTGTTTTCTTCTCTTGATTCTCCATTTCCTCTTTTAACTCTGACTGTGTTTTCTTTATTGTTTCCATTTCTATTTTCATGTCTTGAATGGTAGTGTATGTTTTGTACATTTCCTTCTCCAGTTTGCTTGTTTTTGTCTGGTGTTCTTTCATTGCTTTATCCTTTTCCTGTTCAAGCTGGGTCACCTTGGCTTGGAGCTCTTTAATGATGTTATCCATTGTTTTGACTTGTAAGATTGAGGCTTCTTTGAATTCCTTCATAGTTTTAAGTTCTTCTTGAAGAGACTTTATCACTTTCCATACTGTAGAATTGTCATCGTTTTCATGTGTTTCCATTGTGTTGAAGTGGTTCGGGCTGGACAGAATAGCGTTGCTTTTTTTGTTGGAGACATTTCGCTCTGGTTTTTTTTTTTTTTTTTTGTCTGGGGCCTCTGGCCATGTGGAATTTGCTGTCTTCTGGACTTGAGTCCAAAGGGGGCACTGTGGTGTAGGAGTTGCCTTACTCCACCCTTATAAGGTGAGTCATTCAGTCCTGCCTCCCACGTAGGGACCTAATTAATTCAGGTGGCGGAGCTGTTTACAAGTAAGCTCTGATTCCCCGCCAGAAGTGCCTGTACTAGTACATAAGACCGATATAAGACCATTTCAAATGTGTTGGTTCCTGTAGCAGGTAAGTCTGCAGTTCAGCTGCAGTAGCCTTGCTGCTCCCGTGGCTTGGAAACTGGCCAGTGATGTCACAGACTGCGATCTGTGGTCTGAAGGCACTTTTCAGGGGATCTCCTGCTCACTTCCAAAGGTCGCAACCTTTCCCAGATAATTGGATTGTCTGTGTGAGACCTGGGAGTGCCCAGCAGGGTGGGGATTATCTCTGCGTGGGTTCTGAATCTGCCAGCTGGGTATTACGTTGGAACTTACCGGGGATTTGTCCTTTTGGGGGGATGGGTTATCCCGATTCCCGGGTCCAGAGGCTTCCTAGCATGTCCGAGATTTGGAAGGGGCGTCCTGCCCAGGCATCTTCCGTGGTCCCTGTATAGCTGGGTGAGATTTAGAAGGGGTCGTGCCCTTTTTACAGCATCCTGGAACACTTGCCACCTTGTGATTGTTAACCCCGAAATCAAAATATGTCCGCGCCGGCAGCCGCCATCTTAAAAAGGGCAGATGTGTGTTCTTGACATGGGCCTTGTCTCATCAGGGACCCCAGTGCCTTAGACTCATAGAAATAGCAAAGCCTTCCTTGACTAGGCTCAGGGAAATGGCAAAGCCTTCCCTCCTAGTCCAAGTGCAAATACTGACAGTGTGTACAAAGATGTCCAACACAGATCACTGCCTCTCAGATGGCCACAGCCAGAAACTGCTCCCCACAGAGACTGCACCTACCAGTGTGGGTAAACCTGCCTCTTTGTTAAGCCCATGCTCTTTGTTTATCTGTATCTCATAATCCCACCTCCTTGTTCAGTGTCTACAATAACCTCCTTTCACTATCCAACTATATAAAATAGACATGAGGAGATTCCAGGGTGCTGCAGCTTCTCCACCAGAGACCGTGGTCAACACAATCCGATTTTGTCTGTGTGTCCATGTGTCTGTCTTTTCTTTATTCCCCAGCTGCACCAGTCAGCCCCATCCCTGGGGCTGTGTAAGGATGTGGCATATCTGCTCACAAGGGCTTGTACATAAAAAACTGTAACAGAATATATTTATTTTTAAACACTTATACTTATTAATACTTGAGAAACACCTATAAAAACCCTAAATCCTATAACTTAAAACCTATAATCTATCTAAGAACATCGTAATACCTAAGAATACTCTAATAGATATCTAAAAACTCTTAGCTAACACTATTTTAACTCTCTTAAAATGATATTCATATTCTTAGGTTAGGTCCATGCAGGCTGTCCCATCAGGTAATATCTTTTAAGCTTAAAGTTCATTAGGCCTTACTTTGACAGTTCTCGCCAATTTATTTCAACCACCAGGTAGTGGCCACTTTATAAATCAGTCTGTTCCAACCGCCAAATTGAGGCTGGCTTTTTCCATCAGCTGAGACTCGCCTCCACAGTCTCCTAGGCCCAGACAGGTCTCAGCCTCAGCCAAAATCCTCTCCAAGCACCTCTGAACTTCACTGAACTTGCTCCCTTTTTTGGCACTCTGGGGCCCCAAGACAGAAGACACCTTCAAGGAACTCTCAGCAGGTTCTATGCCATGCCTTTACCTTGGGCTATCACAGCCTAAATTTGGTTAGTGGCATACCTCACTATGCACTTCTCCAGCGTGACTTCTCAGTTGGTGGGGGGAGGAGGAAGAGAGCACCATGTGGAGCTTTCTGGCTTATAATCACATTACTGTGTGAACTTTGATGGTCTCAAGGGTCCACAAGATTTTTTTGAGATTTCCAGGAGTCCTGTTCTTTCTCACAGCATCTGGTGTCATCTAAAAGGCTTGGATGGTTTCTTAGCCACACCCCTTTAACAGGGCAATTTGCAGAACTATGGCCTCAATTTCGCTCTGCCCATCTTGGCCCAAGTTCAAGGGACACCAAGCTCCACCTTATGTGCTGCCAGATGCTAATTGGAACTGCCTACTAATTTCACTAAAGAGACTTAACTTTTACCACAAAAAAACCTTGACCTCCCTTCTTTCTGTTCATGGCACATCCCTGTGAGGGGCATGACATTTTTTTAAGGCTTATTCAATAAAAATGATGATGATGATAAAATGTGTGCTCTTTCTCCTCTGTTTGTTGATAGGCTTTTCCTTTTTTTGTCTGGGTTGGGAAAGGTTTTGGTTTGTCCTTGAAAGAGGTAGGTGCTGAACAAAGATGAATGTCAATGTCAAAGATATCCTGGGAGCCTCAGAATCCCAGATATGCTTCTTTGGATGTAACCCAACCACTACCTGATACTTGGACTTTAGAAAACATGAGGGTAGTACTGGGAATGTGTGTGTGTGTGTGTGTGTGTGTGTGTGTGTGTGTGTGTGTGTGATGGTCAAATATAATCTGCCTTATTTACTGCTTAATCTGGGTGGACTAAACTGTTTAGAACCAGTAACTATTCGGTCACATTCTTCCAATTTACAAAGGAAAAATTGAGGGAGTGCTCACTCCTAAAATGTGGGAGAGGAGGAAGAGGAGCGCTGGCTTGAGCAGATCTAGCCCACAAGTAGATTCAGCCCACGGCTCCAGCCACAGATCAGCGGCCCCACCTGTCTGCCTGATATCCATCCTGCACTCGGACCTGTACACTCAACAGGGAAAAACCAGCTGAACCACAATAGCAAAGGTAAGTAAGTTTTTTTTTCCAGAGTTCCCAACATGGCGGCACAGTGTGCACTGTAGCTGAGTGGCAGAGACCTAACTCAGTCACAGCAAAGCAAATAGGAGCCAAGACTGACTGCAAACAGAGCCGGCAACTGTGTGTTCTCCACAATATTGGGGCGGGTCACTCACCCTAGCACCAAGCATTTGAGGCAGTCATCAACAGGCACACCAAGGCTGGCACCCATCTTGGGCAGAGCTCCCTGCCTGCACAGTCAGCCTAGCTGCTGAACCAGATCAACTGTGTCAGTGAGGGGAGAACATAGGCCCAATCACAACTCTACCTGCCTTTCTGAGGAGACCTGCCAGCTCCCAGGTTCTCATAGGATTGCCCCCTCCCAACTCCAATCCCCTATATATTGGTTCAATTGGGTCACAAGCAGTTGAGGAGAGCAGCAGCCACTTTCCTCTCTGAGAGCCAGTCTATTACAGGAACCTGCCTGCCATCTGGAGGTGGACACCAGGATCTCAGCATCAGCCAACCCCTGGGGCAGGGAGTTTTCCTGGGCACCAAGGTCAACTGACAAAAGAAACAAACAGACAACACCAGGGTCAATCAGATGACAAAAGGTCAGCGCAAGAACATGGTAAAAAAAAAAAAAACCCAAAGCAATATGATGTCTCCAGAACCTAGTAATAATGCTACAGACAATTCTGGATATCCTAACATGAATGAAACAAGGGAACATGACCTTAATCCTACACTTATATTAATAATAGAAAGCCTAAGGGAGGAAATCAAATATCTCAGAGAGCAACAACAAAATACTGCAAAAGAGGTGAAGGAAATGAATAAAGCTCTTAAAGGAATGGAAGACCTGAAAAGGGAATTTGAAGCAATGAAGAAAATCCAATCCAAGACATCCATAGAACTGGAAAACCTTAAGAAAAGAATAGGAACTACAGATACTAGCATCACCAACAGAATACAAGAGATGGAAGAAAGAATTTCAGGCACAGAGGATAAAATTGAAGAAATTGATACATCTGTCAAAGAAAATGTCAAATGTAAAAAAGTCCTGACACAAAACCTTCAAGAAATGAAGGACACAAAGAAAAGATGAAATCTCAGAATAATAGGAATAGAAGAAAGAGAAGATTCCCAGCTCCATGGACCAGAAAATATCTTCAACAAAAGCATTGAAGAGAATTTCCCAAATCTAAAAAAAGAGATGCCTATAACTGTACAAGAAGCTTACAGAACTTCAAACAGATTAAACTAGAAAAGAAAATCTTCCTGCCACATAATAATCAAAACACTAAATGCACAGAACAAAGAAAGAATGTTAAAAGCTGCTAGTGAAAAGGGTCAAGTAACATATAATGGCAAACGTATCAGAATCACACCTGACTTTTCTTCAGAGACTCTAAAAGCCAGAAGGGCCTGGACAGATGTCTTGCAGACCTTAAAAAAACACAAATTCCAGACCAGACTACTATTTCCAGCAAAATTGTCAATCAACATAGATGGAGAAAAAAAGATATTCCATGACAAAGCTAAATTCAAACAATATCTATACACAAATCCAGCTCTACAGAAGATGTTGGAAGGAAAACTCCAACCCAAAGAGGTTAACTACACACAAGAAAGCACAGGAAGCAAATAGCATGCCTGCAGCAAAACCAAAAGGAAAGAAGCTCACTCACACACTATTTCTACCAACATCAAGATGGCAGGAAGTAACAATCACTGGTCATTAATATCTCTCAACATCAGTGGTCTCAATTCCCCAGTAAAAATGCACAGGCTAGCAGAATGGTTGCAAAAACAGAATCCCATATTCTGCTGCTTACAAGAAACACACCTCAGCAAAAAAGATAGGCAGATGTCCTTCAACTGAAGAACACATTAAAAAAAAAAAACTGTGGTACATGTACACAATGGAATATTACACAGCTATCAGAAATGAGGAAATCATGCAATTTGAAACCAAATGGATGGAGCTAGAAAGGCTCATCCTAAGTGAGCCGACTCAGTCCCAGAAAGATAAACTTGGTATGTACTCTCTTATAAATTGATATTAATTATACATGACAGGATAACTATCCTACAATCCTTAGACCCAAATAGATAGGAACTTAGCATATCTATCGTAGGAAAAATTTCACCCACCAGTGAGTCATGGAATCTGCTGCAGGTTAGTGGAGCACCTTACCCTAGGTGGTGTGCCATATCAAGCCCCAGTACAAGTGGAAACTCTTGGCCCTCACATGACTGAAGATCTGAGGGAGTATGATATGTGAGGGCCCACCTTATCTGAGGAGAAGGAGACTACCAAGTAGAGGAAGAATAAGGGAAAGAGAGTGGGAGAGAGGGAGAGAGGGAGGGAGGACACTATGTTCTAGAAGTAATTTGAGAAAACAAACTAATACATTTTTTAAGAAAAGAGTTAATAAGCTTCAAAAATATAATAAAAATACAATATAAAATTTTCAAACTATAATTTACCAAAGGTATACTTGCCTTATTGGCATGAAAGGAAAATGGCCTTAATTTCAGATTAGAATGTTAGACTGGGTGGCCACATAGCTTACACAAACTTGATAGCAGCTTAAAATACTGTAAATAAATTAAAGGTTACTGCAGTTCAACCTGGTTTTCTAAAACTCCAAGATATGAAAAAATTTGGTGCTAAGGCAAAATACATGAAAGGCATGGTGTTAGCCCATGCCTTTAACTCCAGCAGAGACAGGAGGATTACTATAAAGTTAGTTGTCTTATAAATTCTAGAGTCACAAGGAACAGGGTGGTGATTTTTCACACCCTTAATCCCATCATTTTAGAAGGATACACCCTTAATATCAACACACTAGAGACAGAAACCAGCAGATTTCAGAGTTCAATGTCAGCCTGACACAAAGAAAGCTCTAAACAGAGAAAAACTTTGATCCATGGGTGGTGGAGCACATCTTTAATCCCATCAGTTGGGAACCACATGCCTTTGATCCAAATACATAGAATGCAGAGACAGGTACATAGGATTTAAGTTTAAAAGCTACTCACAAAAGGCATGCTGAAATTCAAAGCAAATTGTCCTTTGAGATCTCAAATCATACACACTTAAAGGTTTGTTTAATTCCAAAATATCAAAACAACTTCTTTTTTAATCTCAATTGAAAGATAATACCTTTCATATTGTCAAAAAACCAAATTTGCTCCATGAAAAATATTACCTGATCCTCTCAAAAAAGGTAGTGTTCCAGAGTTAGGATTAGGACAGGGCTCTGTTCTTATCTTTCCAGGAGATGTAAAGCATCCATCTAAGGAATCCAGGGACCATTGGACAATTGAAACCTCAAGAAAACAGATCAGACACCAAAGAAGACAAGTAGCCCAGATTATCCAGCCTTGCAGAATTCCTCAATAGCTGTTTCCTCAAAATTCTGCAACCACCACAACTCAAAATCACTGAGATTGTTCAGCTCCATAGACTGTTCCAGCCAAACTTCAGTAAAAACCTGAAGTTCAGCTTCTGTCTACAAACTTCTTAGGACATTTAAATAGCTGAGCACAAAAGGACTGAGCATCAAATGATTCTATTTTAACATTTTAACCATTTTTTCCATTCTTATTTGGGCCCCAAACAGGTTTACTATGTCCCAAATCAGTAGGAAGTCATTTTAAGAGAGCAACATCCCATCTCCAGAAGGTGGGGTGGGTGTTTTTCCCCTCTTTGGTCATTTGATGGGTTATAGATAATCTTGTTATTTAGGGGGAGAGATTACAAGCTGTTAAATGGTCTTGTTAAATAGGTTTTGGAGGTTAGACCCAAGGACTTCTCTCTTTTTCTTTTCTGTATCATTCTTTCTCTCCTATGTAGAGGTGAACAGACTTGAGAAAAAAGTGGGACATAAACATAATATAGGAAAGATCAAGAAAAAAGGACAGATTATTGAATATGCCCTTATACCTTTGTATATTGATACAAAATTAAGGTTAACTATTTTTAAAGGTATTGTACCTAGGTAATGCTTAAAAATGAAATGGAAATTTTGGCCTTTTGCTAAGAACTGTCATAAAATGTTTAGGATAATTGAGAAATCCAAACTAATAGTCATTCAAGCATGTCATTTTGTTAGGTACTAGTACAGTCTATCAGTTATTTTCTAAGCCAATTAGAAATCAAGTTGCTAAGAAACAAGCAACATTTGCTTATCCAAATAGATAGGTGGTCTTCAAAAACCTCAAGAGATCTGAAGAATATGGCATTCAAAGATGTTTTCTTAACTTAAATGTTTTTTTTTATATTGAGACATGTCAGATCCTGACAGCACCCCCTATTATACTCCAAACAGAGGATGAGCATCCAAGAATCTCCAATTGGAGATGGATGAATTAGTGGCAAGCCTATCTCTTGGCAAGAAAAATCCCTTGCTTCAACTGTAGACAGAATGCTGTCCAAAAAGGGCAAAACCTGGAAGCAGGTAAGTTGACAGCCTAGCTCTTCCAAGACAGGGTAGGCAAGTCCTTCATAATTCCTGCTTTACAGTCAATGTTTGTCAGAGAAACGGGGCCAAATGGCTGAAGACTGATGCTGTAATGTATGGAGAGAAAATGGGAACTGTCCAGGAAGCCATTTGTATGTCTTTTCTTAGTTTTGGAAGCTGCTGGCCCTGCACTTCCTGTATAACCAGACATATTTATCCCTCTCAGGTCTCTGAGGTGGTTGAAGACTAGATACCTAGAGTCTCATAATTAAATTTTGAGTTGTTTAGGAATTAAGGGGTGTCCTGGATCTAAGAAAAGGTTTTTAAAATTTTGATGCAAGTTAAGATGAAAGCTGAGTTAGATATAGAACTTTAAACTCATGGAGATGGTTAGATAGTAGAATGTTAAAGTAAAGTGCCTAATACGTATGGACTGGACATTGGGAATGTATGCTAAGCCATATAACTCTCATAATTGTGGCCTAATTATTTCTGTTGTTTTGTATTGTATTTATAAGAGAAAGAGCCATTTGCTGGACAGAAAGGTTGAGCTGTTGTGGGGGGGGAGATATACCTTAAACTTAAAAAAAAGGAAGGGGATGTGTGGGTTGAGGGGAAAGATCATGGGAGGGTGGGACTGGAGGGGGGAGTAGGGAGGGGATTGGAATTGAGATGTAACTTGAAATAAAAAATAAATTAAAAAAAATGTGGGAGACAAGAGGTACACCATGTTCTATCAGATAAATTGTATCAGAGTCTGTCAGAATTCAGAACATTCCCCAAGACTCCAGTCAAAGGGCACAAAGTTGCAATTCAGAGAAGAAATTACTTTCCTTATCTACTGGAAATTACACTGAGCATACTTCAAAGTATTGTTACACATTTCACAGCTGCTAAGGGTGGCAATGCTTACAAGTTCTCACCACAAAGAAATAAGGAAGAGAAGCAAACTGTATGCTCACTGGCTTCATTTAAGCATTCTGTACTGTGTCCACTTACAACATCATATGATAGCCCAAAGAATATAGACAAATATTATTTGTCAACAAAAACTAACCAGATGTGACAGCACATGCCTAAAATTCCAATACTCTGAGGCAGGAGGATAACAAGTTCAAGGTCTAATTGGATTTTAGCAAGACACTCTCAGATAAATAGACAGACACAGGGCAGGGAGGGGTGGCATAAGGGAGATGGAGAGGAGAGAATCCTTAATATAAACTCAAAAATATCAAAGCAAGGCGAAGAATAGCCTCAATTTCATATGGAACAACAAAAAGCCCAGAATAGCTAAATCAATCCTGTACAATAAAAAAACATCTGGAGGTATTACCATCCCAGATTTCAAGCTGTACTACAGAGCAATAGTTGTAAAAACAGCATGGTATTGGTATAGAAACACACCAGTAGATCAATGGAATCGAATTGAAGATCCAGAAATAGACCCACACACTTATGGCCACCTAATTTTTGACAAAGAAGCCAAAACGGCACAATGGGAGAAGGATAGCATCTTCAACAAATGGTCCTGGTCCAACTGGATGTCCATTTGTAAAAGAATGAAGTTAGACCCATACTTATCACCTTGTACAAAACTTAAGTCCAAGTGGATCAAAGACCTTAACATAAGGCCGGTCACACTAAATCTACTAGAAGAAAAAGTGGGAGAAACCCTCGAACTAATTGGCACAGGCGACAACTTCCTGAACAGAACACCAACAGCTCAGGACTTGAGATCAACAATCAATAAATGGGACCTCATGAAACTGAAAAGCTTCTGTAAGGCAAAGGACACTGTCATTCGAACAAAACGGCAGCCTAGAGACTGGGAGAAAATCTTCACCAACCCCACATCTGACAGAGGGCTAATATCCAAAATCTACAAAGAACTCAAGAAATTAAATGCCAAGAAACCAAATAATCCAATCAAAAAATGGGGGAAAGAACTAAATAGAGAATTCACAAAGGAGGAATCCCTAATGGCTGAGAGACACTTGAAGAAATGCTCAACATCCTTAATCATCAGAGAAATGCAACTCAAGACGACTCTGAGATTCCATCTCACACCTGTCAGAATGGCTAGGATCAAAAACTCAAATGACAGCACATGCTGGCGAGGGTGTGGAGAAAGGGGTACCCTACTCCATTGCTGGTGGGAATGCAGGCTTGTGCAACCACTATGGAGGTCAGTCTGGCGATATCTTAAAAAACTTGGAATAGCTCTGCCTCAGGACCCAGCCATACCACTTCTGGGTATACACCCAAATGCCTCTTCACAGAATCATAAGGAAGTTTCCTCATCTATGTTTATAGCAGCCTTATTTGTAATAGCTAGAAACTGGAAACAACCCAGATGTCCCTCAACCGAAGAATGGGTTAAAAAACTGTGGTACATCTACACAATGGAATATTATTCAGCTATCAGGAGCAATGAAATTATGCAATTTGCAGCCAAATGGATGGAACTAGAAAAGCTCATCCTGAGTGAACTAACCCAGACTCAGAAGGACGCATATGGCATCTATTCACTTATAGTAGGATTTTTAGCTATATAGTAGAAGGTATCAATACTACAACTAACACACCAAAGGGAACTTGGACATAGACTTCTTATTTTTAATTTTTATTTTTTATTTATTTTTTATATATTAGTTATATTTTTTCTATTTTTTTAGTCTTTTTTATCTAATGTATGCTTATTGGTTTGTTTGTTTAGTAGTTCTCTCTCCCAGGCAACGAGACACTTTTCACTGATGGTACTGCTTCATAGATCCCCAATGAATGAAGAGGCTCTTGGCCCTCATAAGACCTCTCAACTGAGATGAGGGACTGTTATATAAGGACACCCCACCCCAGAGAAATGGGATGGAAGGGTTAGGAGGTAAAGAAAAAAAATGAAATGTGGGGGGCTGGAGAGATGGCTCAGCGGTTAAGAGCACTGCCTAGTGCTCTTCCAAAGGTTCTCAGTTCAATTCCCAGCAACCACATGGTGGCTCACAACCATCCACAATGTGATTTGGTGCCCTCTTCTGGAATGCAGGTGTACATGCAGATAGAGCACACATATGCATAAAATAAATAAAATAAATCTTTAAAAAAAAAATGAAATGTGATGTTTCGGCCTTTTACTACTAACTGTCATGAACTGTTTAGGATAATTAAGAAATGCAAACTAATGGTTATGCAAGCCAGTCATTCTGTTAGGTACTATGACAGCCTATTATAGTTACTTGCTAAGCTAATCAGAAATAAACCTGCTAAGAGACAAGCAACATCTGCTTACCCTAATATAAGAGATAGATAGGGCCTCTTCAAAAACCTCAAGAGATCTGCAGAATATGGCATTCAAGGATGTTTTCGTAACTTTGGATTTTTTTTATATCAAGACATATCAACTCTTGACAGCACCCCCTATTCTCCTCCAAGTAGAAGATGAGCATCGAAGAATCTCCAATGGGAGATGATTGAATTAGTCGCAAGCCTATCTCTTGGTAGGAAAAGCCCCTTGCCCCAACTGTAGACAGAATGCTGTCCAAAAAGGACAAAACCTGGAAGCAGGTAAGTCGACAGCTTAGCTCTGCCAAGACAGGGTAGGTAAGTCCTTCATAACCCCTGCTCTACAATCAATGTCTGTCAGAGAAGCGGGGCCAAACGACTGAAGAGCGATGCTGTAATGTATGGAGAGAAAATGGGAACTGTCCAGGCAGCCACTGGTATGTCATTTCTTAGTTTGGGAAGCTGCAAACCCTGTACTTCCTTTAAAATCAGATATATTTATCCCTCTCAGGTCTCTGAGGTGATTGAAGAACAGATAGATAAAGTCTCATAATTAAATTTTGAGTTGTTTAGGAGTCAAGAGAGTGTTATACATCTAAGAAGATACTTTTAAAATTTTGTTGCAAGTTAGTATGAATGTTGAGTCTGATATAGAACGTTAAACTCATGGAGATGTTTAGATAGTAGAATGTTAAAGTCAGGCACCAAATACATATGGACTGGTCACTGGGAATGTACGTTAAGCCATATAACCCTCATAACTGTGGCCTAATTACCTCTGTTGTACTGTATTGTATTTATTATTATAAGAGAAAGAGCCATTTGTTGGAGTGAAAGGGGAAACTGTAGGGGGAAATAAGATATACCTTAAACTTAAAAGAAAAAATAAAGGGGAAGAGGATGGGGGATTGAGGGTGGGAGGGTGGGACTGGAGGGGGAATAGGGAGGGGACTGCGATTGAGATGTAACTTGAAGAAATAAAAAATTAAGGAAAAAAAAATAAAAAAATAAAAAATATATATGTAAACTTAAAAATATCAAAGCAAGGCGAAGAATAGCAAAACAGACTTGAAATGAGTATTTTATGAGCAGTAGAAGGAACTTCTGCACACTTTCATTTATTGATTGGAGCAGTCATCTGCTAGCTAACCGGCCTTTATGCAAAGGAACAATAAACTTCTTCTATTTTCTAACCAGAGACAGTTCTGTACTTCTGAGGGAAGAGGATGTTTGTTGTTGTTAATCATGCTGTGTCTCTGGGACACTTTGGAACATGTTTTAAAAGTGCCAAACCTCCTCTGGATGGGATAGGGGGTAGAGGGTAGGAGGTTTGGACTGGGAGGGGTGGAAAGAGGGCACTGTGATGGAGATGTAACAGGAAGTAATAAATAAATATTAAAAAAAAATTTTAAAGTACAAAACCTGCCAGGCATGGTGACTCACATCTATAATCTTGGCTTTCAGGTACCCGAGACAGGAGATGCAGAGAGTTCCAAGACCTGGGCTACAGGTACAAGACCTTGTCTCTGAAAACAAATAAAACAAAACAAAAAACAAATTAAAAAAGCAAATTTTTTGGTCCAGCCTCCTGGCATTCTTATTTGCTGGATCTGCACGGAGCACTGCCATTCACTGTTTTTCAGATCCTCAGGTGAGCTACAGGGGAAGTAAATAGGTTTATGCACATTGGGTTAGGGCAATCTGGGTCCATAATTATTCTCATTTGGATAGTAGCAGAAAAGATGGATACAGTCAGGAGAACAGGGAAATAGACAAGGAGAGATCTAAGACACAGCAAGCTGTAGACATGTGCCCATAAAGGAAGTTATAGCACAACCTGGAGGTCAAGATCTGCTCAGGCCAGCACACTGAGGGAAGAAGAGTACAATGGTTGCCCATGTGCTTAGGACTCAACGTGTCCACTGCTGACCTTGGAACTCAGTCCAGAGCCAAAGGGTAAAGGAACAAAGAAAACAACTTCACTATTGTGAAAGGAAGAGGACCATCTTCCTGCTTTCTGGTACCTTTGTCACTCAAAGCACCCAGGTATCTCTATGGTCAGCCCAACTTTCTCCAGAGAACCTGAAGGAAAAGGCTGAAGTCAGAACAACTCTTCCCAATTCCTGGCCACCTTTAGTCCGTCATCTCTAAGACCCTCCCTCACCTCCTCAGTACTGACCACTCCCATTCACCTCCCCACACCTCACCTTCTACTTCACTCTGCAAATCCAGTCTTTGTTGTAGTGTGTGAGCAAGTGTTTGGTCCTGAGAGGAACATTTACAGACTCTTTCCCACCATCTCTAAAGCTCCAGATATAGATTTAGAGAACTAACCACTCAAGGTAGTCTTCTCTTTTTTTCAAAACTGGTAATGAGCTTATGTCCCAGCCTTATTCAAGGCAGATGTCTTGGGACACCAGAGCCAACTATTAATGAGACAGAGAATAGACATGTACTCCATGCCAAATAGGAAGCCCAAATAATGACTTGGCTCCACAACAAAGTTCACTCCCTATAGTCCTAACTTTGAAAAATACCCTAGACTCCCATTAAATTACAGAAGGAGACACCGATGGGATTTTGCCTGACATACCACCTATTCTTCCCCAAGAGCCATCTTTACCTGGTTCCAGTGTAACCACTAAGTACCAGTAAGAATGTCTGCTGTACTCTGGGAGTTTTGTTAATGGATGACAAGGTCAGGTGTTCTGTGACCCTTGATGGGTTTTCTTGTTTGTTGGTTTGTTTCAGACAGGTTTTCCATATAGACCAGGCTGTCCTAAAGATCACCTTCCTTGTGCCTCAACCTGTAGAGCCTGGGATTACAGGCAGGCATCACCAAGCCCAGTAAGAAGCTTAGTTCCTTCACACTCTTTCACTTCTCCTCCATCCAAAGCAGTTTTCATTTAAACCCTGAGCGCTTCCATTATAGTGGCTGTAAGCTCTGCCTACTGCTGAAGCAAATAGAGCACTGTGGCCATGCCTTTTATCTTCATCTCTGTAATTTCTCTTCTATTCTGTTCAAAACTTATTTACTGTGTGTGTGTGTGTGCACGCGCGCACGCGCGCATGTGTCATAGGATACATGTGTTGGTCAGAGGAAAACTTTTTGAGTCAGTTCTTGCCTTCTTGTAATCCCAGCACTCTAGAGTCTGAGGTAAAAGGACCACCATGAGTTTCAGGCCAGCCTGGACTATAAATATGTAATTAAGTCTGAATTTTTCTTGTTCTATCTGATCTCAAAACTGGCTTTCTGCTCTTCTAAAGCTTAAACCTCACAGTGATCCCCACACATTAGTAGGGATCAACACCCCACTCACAACAATGGACAGGTCATTGAGACATAAACCATACAGATAAATAATGAGACTAACAAAGGTCATGAACCAAATGGACCTAACAGATATCTGCAGAACATTTCACCCAAACACAAAAGGTTACACCTTCTTTTCAGCACCGCATGAAACCTACTCCAAAATTGACCATATAACTGGACACAAAGCAAGCCTCAACAGATATAAGATAATTGAAATAGCCCCTTGTATCTTATATCAGACCACCATGGAATAAAGCTGGACTTCAACAACAACAGAAATAATAGAAAGCCTACACAGTCATGGAAACTGAACAACTCTCTACTAAATGACTCCTGGGTCAGGGAAGAAATAAGGAAATCAAAGACTTCTTAAAATCCGACAATGTAGGCACAATATACCCAGCCTGAAACAATGAAAGCAGTGCTACGAGGAAAGGTCATAGCACTAAGTGCCTTCAAAAAGAAAATTGTGACATCTCATATTAATGAATTAACATCAGAACTGGAAAAAAGAAGCAAACACTCCCAAGAGCAGCAGAAGTCAGGAAATCATCAAACTTAGGGCTGAAATTAACAACTTAGAAACAAAAAAACAATACAAAGAATCAATGAAACCAAGAGTTGTTTCTTTGAGAAAATCAACAAAATAGACAAACCTTTAGCCAAATTAACTAAAAGGCAGAGGGAAAAACCCAAATCAACAAAATCAGAAATGACAATGGAGAAATAACAACAGACATTGAAGAAATCTAGAGAATCTTTAGGTCCTACTTTAAAAATCTGTACTCCACCAGATTTGAAAACCTAAGAGAAATGGGCACTTTTCTTGATAGATTTCACCTACCAAAGTTAAATCAAGATCAGGTTAACAGATTAAACAGCCCTATAACCCCTAAGGAAATGGAAACAGTCATTAAAAATCTCCAGATGGTTTCAGCACAGAATTCTACCAGACCTTCAAAGAAGAGCTAATACCAATACTCTTCAAATTCTTCCACAAAATAGAAAGGGAAGAAACACTGCCAAACTCATTCTATGAGGCCACAGTCATCCTGATTCCTAAACCACACAAAGACCCAACAAAGAAAGAGAACTTCAGACCAATTTCCCTCATGAACATAAACACAAAAATATTTAATAAAATACTGGCAAACCAAATCCAAGAACACATCAAAAGTAACATACACCATGATCAAGTAGGCTTCATCCCAGGAATGCAGGGATGGTTCAACATATGAAAATCCCCATCAACGTAATTCACCATATAAATAAGCTGAAAGAAAAAAACCACATGATCATATCTCTAGATGCTGAAAAAGCATTTGACAAAATCCAACAGCCCTTCATGCTAAAATTCCTGGAGAGAATGGACATACAAGGAACATACCTAGAAATAATAAAGGTGAAATACAGCAAGCCATTAACCATTATCAAATTAAATGGAGAGAAACTTAAAACATTTCCTGCAAACTCAGGAACAAGGAAAGGATGCCCACTTTCATCATATCTCTTCAACATTATACTTGAAGTTCTTGCTAGAGCAATAAGACAACTAAAGGAGATCAAGGGGATACACAGGTGGAAACGAAGAAGTCCTATTTGCAGATGATATGATAGTGTATACATAAGAAACCCAAAAATTCCACCAGAGAACACTTACAGCTGATAAACACCTTCAGCAAGGTGGCTGATACAAAATTAATTCAAAAAATCAGAAGCCCTTCTTTATACAAAAATTAAATGGGCTGAGAAAGAAATTAGGGAAACAATACCTTTCACAATAGCCACAAACAATATAAAATACCAGGAGGTAACTCTAACCAAGCAAGTGAAAGACCTGTATGACAAGAACTTCAAGTTCTTGAAGAAAGAAATTGAAGAGGACTTCGGAATATGGAAAGATCTCCCATGCTCATGGATACGTAGGATCAACATAATAAAAATGGACATCCTGCCAAAAGCAATATACAGATTCAATGCAATTCCTATCAAAATACCACCACAATTCTTTATAGCCCTGAATAAAACAATTCTCAACTTCATATGGAATAACAAAAAACCCAGAATAGCTAAATCAATCCTGTACAAAAAAAAAAAAAAAAAAAAAATCTGGAGGTATCACCATCCCAGATTTCAAGCTATACTACAGAGCAATAGTAACAAAAACAGCATGGTACTGGTATAGAAACAGACCAGTGGATCAATGGAATCAAATTTAAGACCGAGAAATGAAACCACACACCTATGGTCTCTTTTTTTTTTCTTTTTTTAAATGTTTATTTATTACTTAAAGTTACATCTCCATCATAGTGCCCTCTTTCCACCCTTTTGGTTCCACCCTCCCACCCATCCCACTCCTCAGATGTGGAGTGCCCCTACATATCAGCCCCTGGAGAGGGGACTCTTGCCATGTGGAATTTTTTTTTTGCTGTCTTCTGGACTTGGGTCCAAAGGGGGCACTGTGGTGTAGGAGTTGCCTTACTCCACCCCTATAAGGTGAGTCATTCAGTCCTGCCTCCCAGGTGGGGACCTAATTAATTCAGGTGGTGGAGCTGTTTACAAGTAAGCTCTGATTTCCCACCGGAAGGGCCTGTACTAGTACATAAGACTGATATACACCCGTTTCAAATATCTCGCAGTATGCCCGGGGTTGGTTCCTGTAGTGGGTAAGTCTGCAGTTCAGCTGCAGTAGCCTTGCTGCTCCCTCGGCTTGGAAACTGGCCAGTGATGTCACAGACTGCAATCTGTGTTCTGAAGGCACTTTGCAGCTGGATCTCCCGCTCACTTCCAAGGGTCACAACCTTTCCCAGATAATTGGATCGTCTGTGTGAGACCTGGGAATGCCCAGCAGGGTGGGGATTATCTCTGTGTGGTTTCTGAATCTGCCAGCTGGGTATTAGGTTGGAACTTACCGGGGATTTCTCCTTTTGGGGGATGGGTGATCCCAATTCCGGGGTCCAGAGGCTTCCTAGCGTGTCTGAGAGTTGGAAGGGGCGACCTGCCCAGGGATCTTCCATGGTCCCTGTGTAGCTGGGTGAGATTTAGAAGGGGTCATGCCCTTTGTACAGCGTTCTGAAACACTTGCCGCCTTGTGACTATTGACCCCGAAATCAAAATACATCTGCGCCGGCCGCCACCATCTTGGATCCCCCCCACCTATGGTCTCTTAATTTTTGACAAGGAAGCCAAATCTTACAATAGAAGAAGGACAGCATCTTCAACAAATGGTTCTGGTCCAACTGGATGTTGACATGAAAAAAAAATGAAATTAGACCTATACTTATCACCTTGCACAAAACTTATGTCCAAGTGGATCAAAGACCTTAACATAAGGCCTGACACATTAAATCTAATAGAATAGAAAATGGGGAAAAGCCTTGAACTCATCTGCACAAGTGACAACTTGCTGAACAGAACACCAGCAGCTCAGGCTCTATGACCAACCAACAATCAATAAATGAGACCTCATGAAACTGAAAAGCTCTGTAAGGCAAAAGACACTGTCATTAGAATAAAATGGCAACCTACAGATTGGGAAAAGATCTTCACCAACCCCACATCTGAGAGAGGGCTAATATCCAAAATTTACAAAGAACTCAAGAAATTAAATGCCAAGAAACCAAATAATCCAATCAAAAAATGGGAAAAGAGCTAAACTGAGAATTCACAAAGGAGGAATCCCTAATGGCCAAGAGACATTTGAAGAAATATCTCATCCTTAATCATCAGAGAAATGCAACTCAAGACAACTCTGAGATTTCATCTCACACCTGTCAGAATGGCTAAGATCAAAAGCTCAAATGAAAGCACATGCTGGTGAGGTTGTGGAGAAATGGGAACCCTCCTCCATTGTTGGTGGGAGTGCAACCTTGTACAACCACTATGGAATTCAGTCTGGTGATATCTTAGAAAACTTGGAATAGCTCTATCAAGACCCAGCCATATCACTTCTGGGTATACATCTAAATGATTCCTCACCAAACCACAAGGACATCTCCTCATCTATGTTCATAGCACCTTTATTTATAATAGCTAGAAACTGGAAAAAACCCAGATGCCCCTCAACCGAGGAATGGAAAAAAAACTTGTGGTACATCTACACAATGGAATACTACTCAGGCATCAGAAACAAGGAAATCATGTAATTTGCAGCCAAATAGATGGAACTAGAGAAGCTCATCCTGCGTGAGCTAACCCAGACTCAGAAGGATGCACATGGCATCTATTCACTTATAATCAGATTTTAGTCATATAGTACAGGATTACTATACTACAACCAATGCACTGAAGGGAACAGGAACTTAGACTTTGTTACCTGTCAATGAAACACATTTCCCTAGTGGTGCTACCTTGTAGGCCCCCAGAGTATGAAGATGCTCTTGGCCCTCATATGACTGCTGAACTGGGGCAGGGGACTGATATGTAGGGACACTCTACTCCGGAGGAGTGGAATGGAAGGGATAGGGGGTAGAGTGTGTGAGGGCGGGACTGGGAAGGGTGGAAAGAGGACACTATGCTGGATATGTAACCTGAAGTAATAAATAAACATTAAAAAAAAAAAAACTGGCTTTCTGTGTTAAGGACACCATTTGGTGATGAACACTTGTCCAGCATGTGTGAGGCCCTGGGTTCCATCCACAGCACTGCAAACTAAGAAACAAAATCAAATTTCTCCTCATATCATTTCTTCACAGAGAACACAGAACACAAAATGTTATGTATAAATGTATGACATGACAATAAACAAGAATAAAGACTAAACATCCATAAGTAGTAGTTGTTGGTAAGTTGTTGATATGTTTGTTTTTCATTATAAAGCTTAACTAAATGAAATAAGTATGTTTTGAACTTTTGTGCCTAATCCAGAATATGGCACTGTCAGAATATTGACTAACAATTGAAGTCATGATGGTAGAAACTACTCTGACATAGTCCTTGCTACTCTCAGTCTGGTGTGTTCTCTGTGTCTATCTCTCTCAGTATTTTTTGTGTGTGTGTGTGTGTGTGTGTGTGTGTGTGTGTGTGTGTGTGTTTGTGTGTGTGTAGTTTCTTCACATGTGTGTGCCTCAATTAGGGTTTTATTGCTGTGAAGAGACATCATGACCACGGGAACTCTTATAAAGGACAACATTTAGTTGGGACTGAGTTAGAGTTTCAGAGATTGAGTCCATTATCATCATGGGAGGCAGACATGGTACTGGAGAACCCAAAAGTTCAACATCTTGATCAACAGGTACTAGAAGGAGATTGTGTACCATGCTGTGTAGCTTCAGCTTATATGATCCTCCTCCACAGTGACACACCTCCTCCAACAAGGCCACCTCTACTCCAACAAGGCCATGCCTCCTAATAGTGCCACTCCCTAAGGCCAAGCATTCAAACATATGAGTCTATGGAGGACGGACCTTTTCAAACCATCACAGTGTGTGTGTGGGTAGTCCTGTGTGCGGAGGGTGGAGGTTCATGTTAGGTTATTTTTCCTCACCACTTTGCATTTGCTGCCATGCCTGGCCTTTCTTTTTTCCTTGGTGCTAGGAACCCAAGCTCAATTCCTCATTCTTGAGCAAGCAGTTTCCTCATGAAATCATCGTCTTTTCTAGTCTCTTAACATAGCAATAAGAAGCACGTGAGAAAGAACTCTTGAACAGTCCTAGCATTTTGGGAGTTAATTAACTTCCCTGGGAGCCTAGAGAGTCCATCTGCCTTGTCCTATGTTAGGAATCCCCATGGAAATGGTGAGGAAAATGAAGGCTTTAAAAAGAAAGGAAAAAAAAAAAAAAGAGAAAGGAATGACCTTGGGCTAGATCTTGGGCCCTGCTGTTTCAAGATGGGTGTGGAAGTGCTGGACTAAGTACATGCTTGTACCTAGAGTGCAGCTAACCACAGCCTCTGCCAAGTCAGAGTGTGTGCTCCTGCGATTGTCCATTCATTATGTTCTATCTTGTTCTCACAGCTAGATGTATTCAACACTGCTCTGGCCACGTTCTGTCTTTGTTGAGAAATATGCATAAATCTGGCCATGTAGCCTAAAGTGAGAATCCAAGGGCCTATGCAATGGACAGAGGAATAGCCTTCCACTCTTTCAGGTCAGAAAGGAGGTCATGCCCCTTTTAAGAATGGGCCTGAAGAGAAGTTATTTGCCCACATAAAATGGGCAAATTTCGACTTCTTATTTTAAGTGCTGGGAATTAAGCACAAGGCTTTGCCACAAACTCTACAAGCTTCTTGTGTTCACATGTCAAAAGATGCCGTAAGTCAACCTTGGGAATCATTTCTTGGGTGCTATCCACCTTAGTGTGTTGTTTTGTTGTTGTATTCTTGTTTTGTTTTTGGAGATAGGGTCTCTCGCTAACCTGATGCTAACCAATTCGATGGGCTAGCCAGTAAGCTTCTGGGATCCTCCTGCCCACATCTCCCCAGCTGTGATATTACAAACGTGCCATCACAGCTGGCTATCTGTAGGCTTTAGGGGTGGGACTCAGCTTCTCATGCTCTCAGGCAAGTACTTTACTAAGTCAACTCCTTTAGCTATCAAGCTATCGCTTACTGAAGAAATTTAACATTAAGTTTCCATACATGTTCTTTTTTTTCATGTGTTGATCATAGACTAGTTTAGCTCTTAAGCTGTTACCCTTGCTCACAGCTGGAGTTCATCTCCATCCACATCAGGCAGGCTGGAGTGCAGATGGGCAATGCCTGCTGGGGGCTCTCCTGCCTCAGAACACAGTATACAGCCTAATGCCCAGATGGTCAGTGGCACGACCACTGTGGGGAAAGAGGATTCCCTCAGCACCTTCTTCAGTAAGATGATCTCTAACCCTGGCAGGTGCATGCTGAGGGCAGTATTTATAGACCTGGAATGTGCAGTCATTGGTGAGTTGATAAGAGTTCTGGCCTAAGGTCTTCTTCTTTGTTCTTATGCCCAGGTCAAGAATTTCCCTTCAAGTATGTAAGATGAACAGATTTGTACAGGTGGTTAGTGAGAAGCGGCTCATTTGTTTCCCTTTTCTAGGTGAAACACATATTAGTGCCTACCAGTCTCTGGTCCACCCTGAGTATCTCACCACAGGCACAGAAGATGTTGCCAATAACAATGCCTGTGGGTACTTCACCATTGGCAAGGAGGTCACTGGTCTTGTCTCAGACCAAATTTGCAAGTTGGTAAATATATGTAGCTATATGTTTAAAGTATAGTGTAGGCTTAACAGAACCAGAATGGCCGAGTGTGTCAGCATTTTTCCCTTGGTGCCTGTTAAGATGAGAACAGGCTGTGCACAGTGACTGGGCTTCTACCTCAGATGGTCCCTAAGTAATGGGACAAGTGTGGTGGAGCTATGTACTAATTCCTCGTGCTCATATGCAGTTGTCCTGGCATTAAAATTGAATATTTTATTCTCCATCCACAGCAGGCTGAACAGTGCATAGGACTCTGGAGCCTTTTGATTTTCAGGAGTATAGGTGGGGGATCTGTGAAGGCATACCTTTGAACTATTTATTTATAACTCTAAACACCTTCCAACCCACTAACCCAAGGAACAGGAGAAAGGATGCCAAGATGAAGACCTACTCAGGTGCAAGTCCTTGAGACAATTATAATGTCAGCAGTCCATCCAAATCAGCATATACAGGAACAGTTGCAATTCACCGCTGGGAACACAGCAACCAGCAGCAGCTGCAGTGGTTACCTGGCTCTACTATCACGATGTGATACTAGTATCAGTTGCTGAAACCTCACTTGGAGCCACAGTCTCTTCAGTTTGTCGGAGCTAGCCAAACCCACGGCGGGGCGGGGGCAGGTGCTGCACTCTCGTGGCCTCTGAGCAGGCCATTGCTGCACCCTCACTTGAGGCCTCAATCTCTTCCATCCATCTGAGCTATGCCAACCTTCCACGGGGCAGGTGTTCCCCTCCAAGGACTGCCTTGGTGCAGAGGCTTTCACGGCTCTAAGTAAGGCTTCACCTGGGCTCTGCCCAACCTGGGGTCTGCCCAATCTAGTCTGAAATCTTCAGCAAGTCTCAGCAGCCTTCAAGCAAAGCATTGTCTTGAATCTTTCAAAGTGAAGCAGCTATGAGCAGGAATGCCAAGCAAAAAAGCAACCCCACCCCATCAAGTTTCCAAGCCTTCCTTTTTATACTCCCTCTAATTATGCACCAGGATGTTTTCTCATGGCCAACCTTATCCCCTCCTGAGATACTTCCTGTTGACCAAGATCACGAGCTCTCCATCAAAAGATGTAAATATTTTCCCCACAGGTGACAGTCATCAGGATGATTTGCATGCCCCTTTTCATGAGTCTATTTTTCAGCAGTAGACACAGCACTCCTACAACCCTTGCACATTCATTCAACACAACTGTGTTTCCAAAGAAATCCAAGCCTCTACCACAGATATGGATCAGTGTTCACCTCTCTGCTGATGGAACATCTTTCTGCTGACTATGGCAAGAAGTCCAAGATGGAGTTCTCCATTTACGTAGGCCCCCAAGTGTCAACAACTGTACTTGAGTCCTATAACTCTATCCTCACCACCCATACCAGCCTGGGATGCTGCCATTGCCTTCATGGTAGACAAGGAGGCTATCTTTGGTTTCTGTCTTGAAACCTTGATATTGAATGCCCAAATTTACACTCGTTTTAACTACCTCATTGGTCAGATTGTGTCCTCCATCACTGCTGCCTTAAGATTCCTTCCTTCCGATGGAGCCTTGAATGCTGATCTGACAGAACTGTAGACCAATGTGGTACCTTACTCCTGCATCCATTTCCCTCTAGCTGAGTATTCCCCTTTCATGTCTGTTTAGAAATCCCATCATGAGCAGCTTTCTGTAACAGAGATCACTGATACCTGCTTTGTGTTAGCCAACGAGATGGTGAAATGTGACCTTCACCATGGCAAATATATGGCTTGCCACCTATTGTACTGTGGTGGTGTGGTTCCCACAGATATCACTGTGGCAATTGCCTCCATCAAGTCTAAGGGCAAAGTTCAGTTTGTGGACTGGTATTCCACTGGCCTCAAGATTGGCATTAATTTCCAACCTCTCACCATGATACTGAAGGAAATAAAAATTATTAAAAGACCCCCTAAGTCGGCAGTAGAGCCTGGCCAGCCGCCAGGTGATTCCCGGAACTTAGCTGACCATAAACAGGTTAAAACCAAGAATGAAGATCAACTGGGCCACGGGCCCCCAGGGCTTCAGGAACTGGCTGACCACAAGATTAGATTCATTCCTGAGACAAACAGATGTAGGATGTTTCCCGCTGACTAACTAATGGGCTGGTACATTCCAGCTGTATTTCCCCTCCCCCTTGGGTTGTGGTAAACGATGGGCTGGGCTGGTACTTCCCACCTGTAATTTCCCCCCCCTCCCGCCCCTTAATCTGTGGTGCTCCCCTATTAAATATTCTACTCTAGCCCTGCGTGGGGGTCGCGACTCCTAGCCCTGCGTGGGATATGGGTGGCGTCCCTCAGTGCACTGAGCCCCCCCTTTCCCCCTTTTCCCCCCAAAATAAACCTCTTGTGATTGCATCAAGATGGTCTCTTGCGAGTTTTGGGGCGGCCGTGATATCCTGAGTGTCGGGTGAGGAACTTCCCTCCCCCGGGTCTTTCAATACCTGTTAAAGACCTGGCCAAGGCACAGCAGGGTGCATGCACTGAGCAAAACCACAGCCATTGCCAAGGCATGAGCTGGCATCAACCCCAAGTTTGTCCTGATGTATGCCAAATGTGCTTTTGTCCACTGGTATGTAAGGAAATGGAGGAAGGAGAATTGTCTGATGCCCTGATAGGACATCAGAGAACTTGGCTAATAAGAGCACAGCTGTGTGTTCAGTCCCAACACGTCAAAAGAAAATGGGAAAGATAATAGAAATAAATCATTCTTATGAAATTCAATAGTACTTTAAAATATTATTTTAAATTGAGAAAGAAATCACAATACAGGCATATTTAGAAATAGATATTCATGTGGCATTCCTAAGGGAGCTACTTAGATGCCCTGAGTGCTGTTACCTGTGTTGACAGGACTGGAACAGAGGAGGAGTGATGCATGAAAGTGATCTCCTTCCTCTGTCACACACCAGTGGACAAAAGCACATTTGGCATATATCCGGTCAAACTTGTGGTTAAGGCTAGCCCTGGCCTTGGTAATGGCTGTGGTGTTCTGTAGTTAAGGCTAGCCCTGGCCTTGGTAATGGCTGTGGTGTTGTTCAGCACACACACACACCCCTCTCACTGTGCCTTGGCCAGGTCTCTATGAAGTGCCATGGTAGGAGGCCGGTAATAAATGCCTATCTTGTGGATGCCAGTCGACAAACTGCGCTTTGGGTTTGCACTTATGGAGGCACTTGCTATTAGAGAAGGGGTGATAAGGAGGTTGGCATGGATTTTGGAGGTGGGGAGGCTGATGAAGATGAATACTAATTATCTGCGCTCTTCAAACTTACAGCATTTCGACCAAGCACGGTTTTGTTCACAGGTATGTGGGTGATGGGGTGGGGGAAGGAGACTTGAAACACACACTACAGCAGCTCACTGGTATACGGGCAGAGAAATAGAGAAGGTTTTCTCAGACCTGAGCATATGGCTACCCCAGAGGGTCTGGAGACAGTCGACTGGATTCTGAGGCAGGAGAGGGTAGGGAGAAGGTGAGCACTGCTTGCTTGTTCCTTTCAGCTTAGCAGTCTGTTGCAGTCTCAGAACTTACATTTCAGCATTAGCTAACAAGCCTGGAGTTGTTCTGAGTGGATTCTCTGCCAGGCAACTGTGACCCCGATATCATTTTCACAAATAACTGTCCTATTATTGGTTCAAAGTAATGCTTCTAGAAAGGGAAGGAGGGTCAAAGTTTCTTGCCACCTGTGCCTTTTCTCTCTTTTATTGTTTTTATTTATATGTATGTGGAGTGGGATAGGCTATGCGTGTGTGGGTACCTGTGGAAGCCAGAAGAGGGTGTCAGATACCATGAATCTAAAATTACAGGTGTTGTGAGCTGCACAAGGGCACTAGGAACTGAACACCAGTCATCTGGAATAGCTACAAGTGCTCTTAGCCACTGATCCATCTCTCCAGGCCCTCTCAATTTTTCTAAAACTATCTTGATTGTAACTTATCCACACTCAGAGTACTGGATCCCTGCGACATGTCAGCAATAATGACACTGGTAGCTTATCAGTTATCTATGTGGCCAAAGGAAGATGCTTGTGTGGATTCTAACATTGGCATTAACCTTGCCAGCCTTTTCATAAAGTGCTTGTAAAACAGAGGAAGCCATTCCACAAGTCAGTTGGCACAGATCTTAAGATTCTGACTGGAGGCTAGGGGGTGGAATTGTGTATGTGTGTATGTGTGTACACACATTTACATATGATTGGGTGATTAGTAGTGGGTTAGTATGTAAAAAAGTTCAGGACTACAGGTACAGCCCAGTGGTATATACAGGGCCTGCTTAGCTTTTGTAAAAGCACTGGCTTCAATACCAGCACAAGAGAAACCCTTTAAATAAACTCCTAGCAGAAGTTTAAAGGGGCCAAAACTTTTTTTAATTGAAAATCTTTTTTCATACAATATATTCTGATCACAATTCACCTCCCTGCCCATTTAACTCCACACCTTTCTTTTGAAAAGAAACAGCAAATAAAAATACCAGAATTTAAAACAAAGAAAGTACAAACCTACATACAGACAGACAGACACAGACACACACACACACACACACACACACACACACACACAAACTGAAAAACACAAAATTGGAAACTATAATATGTAAGCAAAGACCATTTAAATATAAAATCCTCAGACAAAGTCTGTGAAAGAAAAAATAAAACTCCAAAAATAGCCATCAAGTTTGTAGAGTGTTAGTTCATCTACTATTAGACATGGAACTTGCCGTTAAGTGTGGTTTATATACCCAATGAGACTCCATTGGGGGGAAAAAACACTAATTTTTCCTATGCAAACAGTTGTAAATTGGAGATAGCTTCTTAAGTAGGGGTGAGAGCTTGTGTCTACTTCCCATCTCAGTGCTAGGATCCCATCTGGTTTGAAGCTGTGCGGGCCTGTGCACACACTGCCACAGACTCTGTTCAGTTACCTGCACCTTTGTGTATGGTTCACAACACCCGTAACTCTTGCTCCATGATGTCTGATACTTCTGGCTCTCAACTTCTCAGACAAAATTCAGGATTAATTAGACTATTAATGGGCTGGTACAACTGGTTGGAATCTAGAATAAACCCAAATATAAATATCTTTTGTTAAAGCCTTTTTTTTTTTTTTTTTTGGTAAAGGATCTTCCTACACAGCCCAGGCTGGCTTCCAATGTGATGTGCAATCTTCCTGTGTTTGTCTCCAGATAAATTTACACATTCTCCCCAGAGATATTTTGCTAATTGATATAAGAAATGGAGCTTAAGAATGGAGAGAGTTCTCTCAGTTGCATTTAGTCAGGGCCCTGCTAGAAAACACACAGAACTAAACACACACTACTGTAGGTGGGATCTAACCCGTTGTAGTTCAGATCCTTCTATGATCAAACAAATACCCTAGATGGTTATGGCAATGGAAGAAATCAAAGTTTCTGGTGAAGGGTGGATATCTCATTTTAAACCAAGGAGGACCAACCTGAAAGTTAGTGTATTAGCAGTGAGTTTGAATTCTCCTTCAAAACAAAATGGATAAAAGAGAACAAAACAGATAGAACATAAATTGTCTAGTTTAGTCTTCAATATGTTTATATTCAAAGTGCACAACAAAGTCAGAAAATATAGAACATGTACAAAGCAAAGAAAACATGACCCTGGTCAGAGAAAAGCCGTCCAGACAGACCAGCAGATCACATGGGTTTAGAAAAAAGATCATGACCTTAAATCTGGTAAGTTGTTTAATGAATGTGAACACTATGAGACATTTGGAGATCTTCAAATATATTTGAAAGAGAAACAGAAGCCCTAAGAATAAAATGTCCCTAAGCTTGAGAAATACAATGACTGGAATGCTGGGTCATGGTGTGAAGTAAGAACCATCTTGGAAATAGAGGGAAAATGTCAGCAATCTAAGATGGAGGCAGATGAGCTTTCACTGCCAAAGATGAAACAGTCCATATGTCAAGATGTATGGAGCACACAGAGTTGTCACAACTACACAACTCCTGTTTTAGTATGAAGGAAGCTTAGTGGAGATTGATCAAAACAACCAAGGGCCAGATTTGGCCTGTGGGTTTGAGTGTTGACCACGCCCCCCACACACACACTGCAAAATGGACTAATAAAGAATTACAGAATCGGGGGCGGGGCGCGGCCAGGCCAAGCCCGAGGTCTCCGCATGCAGGAGCTGCCCCCGAGCGCCCCCGCCCCCGCCCTCGCCGCGGAGCTGCGCCGAGCCGGAGGAGCCCCGGAGCCAGCAGCCCGAGCCAGCCGGCGGTCGTCCAGGAGGCGGCGGCGCAGCAAGGGAACCGAGCGCGCACGTGGCCCCGGCGGCCTCCAAGGCGGACAGCTGCCCCGAGGGGAGACGCGGCGTTGGCTGCTCCGGCCTCCGGGCTGGGCAGTGGCAGCGCAGGGCCCCGAGTCTACTTCCAGAGTCCCCCTGGGGCCGCAAGAGCAGGCCCAGGGGGAGCGGATGACGATGGCCCAGTGAGGCGGCAGCAAGGAAAGGTAAAACCGCAAAGAGCTCCGGAAGCGCCTCAACCTGGAGGAGTGGATCTTAGAACAAACTGCTCGCGCGTCTCTACGACTGCCAGAGCTTGAGATAGATGTGGACGAGCTCTTGGACATGGAAAGTGACAATACGCGGGCTGCTAGAGTCAAGGAGCCGTTTGCTAGTTGGCTATTACAAACCCACTGAGGCCTTCATCTCTGGCCTGCTGGACAAGATCGGGGCCTGCAGAAGCTGAGCACACCCTAGAAAAAGTAAAGGTCCTGACTCAGATGACCGTGGCTCCCACAGGACCATCGCTGCCCCCCAACCTTGTAGCAACAGCAATACTGGAGAACCCTGTACCCAGGCCTGGTGCCATGATCAGGGAGGGATTCCTGTGCCCCTGCCTAGGGGCCACTTCCCTTTCCCTCAGTTTTCCATTTTTGGTATTTTTTTTTAAATTGTTATTAAACTGATGGGACTTAAAAAAAAAAAGGAATTACAGAATCAAAGCAAATGAAGACAAATGTGTGAATTATAGCTTACATCTTATACCCATGTTTGGCCATTATGATAGTCTTAAATTGTTAAGTTGGAGGCAATAACTCATATATCATGAGATAATTATGTGTGTGTAGAATATTCATAAAAGAGTCTAAGAAAAAAGAAAAAAAAAAGTAAGAGTTGGGCCTGATAATGCTATAATCCTAGCACAGAGGAGGCTGAGGCAGGAGACCCGAGAGTTTGGGGCCATTCTGGGCTACACAGTGAGTTCTGTGCCTGCCATCCTGGGATACATAGTGAGACCCTGTCAAAAAATACTAAACAAGTAACAAGTCAGCAAAAGCCTCCAAATTTGATAGGTACTTCTATACATTATTTTTAAAATTATAGCTATGGTCTAACCCATAGATCCAACAATCTTCGGGAAATTCAAGTCTATTCATTAAAAACAAGCCTACACTAGAGATGTACCATTTTCAAGTCACTGAAAACAAGATGTGTAGAGAAAAATAGCCAAAGTAACCTTACAATATAGGTTCTCCATTAAAACACATAGTTGAGTTATTATCAAAAGTAACTAGAAGAGCTAATAAGACATTTAAACACTGAAAATTAATTTGTCAACATATAATTTTATATGCAATAAAAAACATTCAAGAATAAGGAAAACATGGATGTAATCATGTCTTTTCAATTGGGTACATTTGAGTCTCCCCTAGTCAAACCGTGCTTGACTGATCCAGGCTCCCATGTTCCATAGCTCAGATCTTCAGACAGCATCTTTAACCAAGAGCCCCACCACCACAGGGACACTTTCCCAGGCATTTCCTCAGGGCCCCAGTCACTTCTTTGTTCCTTAGGCTGTAAATAAGAGGGTTGAGCATTGGGGTGATCATGGTGTAGAAGGCAGAGACCACTTTGTCCTGCTTGGAGGAGTGGTAGGCCTGGGGCCGCATGTATGTGATCATGGCAGCTCCGTAGAAGAGGGAGACCACAATCATGTGGGAGGAACAGGTAGCAAAGGCCTTCTGCCGGCCTTCTGCAGAGCGCATGCGGAGCACTGCCACCAAGATCCGGAGGTAAGAGGCAGAGATGACAGAAAAGGGCAGGAGCAGCATGAAGACACAGCAGACATAGATCATGGTCTCGTAGAGGGAGGTGTCAGCACAGGCCAGCTTGAGAACAGCAGGGACCTCACAGAAGAAGTGGTTGATCTCCTGGGAGCCACAGTAGGGGAAGCGGAGTGTAAAAACAGCCTGGATCAGCCCATCCACCAGGCCAAAGAGCCAAGACCCTGCTACCATGAGCCAGCAGACCCGGCGGCTCATGATTACAGAGTACCTCAGTGGGTTGCTAATGGCCACATAGCGGTCATAGGCCATGAAGGCCAGCAGGAAGCATTCATCTCCCAGGAGGGTGAGGAAGAAGAGGATCTGGAGTCCACAGCCTGTGAAGGAGATGGAGCCACGGCCCATGAGAAAGTCAGCAGCCATCCGTGGCACAATGGTAGAGACGAGCATGAGGTCCATGAGTGACAGCCAGCTGAGGAAGAAGTACATGGGGCTGTGCAGGTGAGAGTCCATAAGGATGAGGAGGATCATGAGCCCGTTGCCAGAGAGGGCCACCAGGAACATGGCCATAATGATGGAGAAGAGGAAGAGATGCAGAGGGGAGTGGGTGAAGAGGCCCAGAAGGACAAAGTGTGAGATGAGAGTCTGGTTGTCTGCCCAGGCCATTGTGGGGAGCGCTGGGATCTGGAAGCAGGTTTATAAAATCAGCATTATAATATGTATAAATTTAATATAATATTGAAGAGATTGTAGCTTTGTCCACTGTGTTGTCAACCTTTTTTTTTTTTTTTTTTTTTTTAGTTTTTCAAGACGGTTTCTCTGTGTAGCCCTGGCTGTCCTGGAACTCATTTTGTAGACCAGGCTGGCCTTGAACTCATGGAGATCCACCTGCCTCTGCCTCCTGAGTGCTGTGCACCACCACCAACCCCACCTGGTGTGTTGTCATCTTTCAATATGACCTGGTTTAGAATAAATGTGTGTAGACTTTTTAAAGATTAAAAAAATAATAGATGGTGTTGGTTGTTCTAACACTTTCTGCATATAACTGAGAAATTAGCTTCAAGCTTTTTTTTTTAACTAATGTAGGAAACAGTTTGTGTCCCTGCCAGGAACTGGGGTCTATTCTCCTGCCCTCATATCTAGCTCTCTGGGTCAGGGGTAAGGATGTCTTTCAGGGAAAGATCACTTACGTACTATGCACAAAGTTCTGGGATCAAACACCATCATGACACAATAAGATAACATAAACTCAATAAAAGTCTCAGATTATAACCACTTGAGGATTTGTTCTTTTTTCAAAAAGTTCATAGGCAGTAAAAATGATCAAGTGGGCATCTCACCTAATCTTTCTGAACCTCAATTTCTGTTATTTAAATAGAGACAACACAAAGGACAGAAGCTGATCGCAAAGATGTGTTGTGGAAACACAAACAGCACTTACAGTTGTAAAACTAATGGGGGTGCCATCACTTGGAGTGTTTGTCATGTGTGAAGAACCACATGCTGCGTCTTCATGTCTGACCCTCGTAAGTACCCTTGAAGTAGCAGGTGTACTTATTCACACCTGTAATCCCACCCCACACAAGGGCCACTAAGGCAAGAGGATCTTGAGGTTAAGGTCAGCCTGGGCTACATAGTGAGGCCCTATTTTAAAGCAAAAACAAATAAGAACACAAAGTCCTGGGGGAAAAGGATGGTCATTAACTCCATTTCATTAATGGCAAACTGAGGAAGAGGAAGGTTCCTTATTATTTTCAGATAAGAAAGCTTACAGTACGTTTAAAAATACATTTCAATTACATTTGCTGAGTGTGTGTGTGTGTGTGTGGATGCACACACATGTCTCCCAGTACTTGTGTGGAGTCAGAGGACTACTTATAGAAGTCAGTTCTCTCTCCACCACATGTGTCCCAAGGATTGAGCTCAGCTCATGAATCTTCAAGATTTTACCAACTGAACAGTCCCACTGGCCTCTTAAGTACTTCTTAAGAAGGTTAGTAAATAAAGAATGGGAGGCAACAGAAGTGTCCAACACAAAGAAGCAACTAAGGGGCGGTCAGATGGCTCAGAGGGAAACGGCACTTACAGCCAAGCCTGGCAACCTAAGTTCAATCCCCAGGACCAAATGTTAGGAAACAAAGATGCCTGAAAGTTGCACTCTGACACTTATATGTATGCTTTGACACACATGAATAAATATAATAAAAATTCAGAAGTAACTAAATAAACTATGACGTGGGAAAAAATAATATCTAGTCAATAGAGTATTTACGACATTTTATTTTATCTTATTTTTTTCAACACACAGTTTCTCTGTGTAACAGCTCTGGGTGTCCTGGAACTTACTATGAAGACCAGGCTGACCTTGAACTTACAGAAATCCACCTGCCCATACTGCCAGAGTTCTGAGATTAAAGGCATGTGACACCACACAGCTAGTTATGACATAGTGATATAAAAAATTACTAATAGTTTTAAGTATTTCTAAAGACTTCTAAAAAGAATTCTAAAGATTTCTAAAGATTTCTAAAGAAAATCTGTCAAGGTATTAGCAATATAATCCTTTCTGTGTAGTGGCATTAAATATCACTTCCCCAAGTTTTCTTTGTACTTCTTGCATTTTCTATAAGAAACATGGAAAATTAAATTAATTTTAAAGTTATGCTAAATCAGGCTATGTGTGGCTCAAAAATGATTTAAAAAATTAAATTTTGTATAATTAAGAACCTAAAAATCATTAGTCTTTTCATAATTACCATCAACCAATTAGCAAATTTTTTTTTAAAGTCAGAATATTGACCTACAATTACAACACGTATGGACTAAAGATCCATAATTTTAAAACTTAGCTTAAAAAATACTTTCAGCTGGGCATAGTGCTGAAAACCTTTAATCTCAACACTTGAGAGCCAGAAGAAGGCAGATCTCTGTGAGTTCAAGTTCCCCGGAGCGGTGAGAAGGCTGAGAAGAGATGAAATTCTGACTACTGAAGATTGAGCATAGAGATCATCCTGAAGGGGCAAAAGAAATGAAGGAGAAGGTGGGAAAGGGGCCACAGGCAGCGTCTCCAGAGAGAAGAACAGAACTAAACTCACTAGTTCACACTGGTAAGAGCTGGTGCACAAACTCCCGCAGGACAGGGAAAGAAACTGAGATGAACGCTGTTTACAGAAACCTGCCTTTGTGTGAGGGAAAGGAGAGCAGGTCTGCACCAGGTACTCCCTAGAACCTCGTCTCAGCCACTGAGGATTACTAAAGGTTACCTTTTATATATAAATATATATATATATTTATATATATATAGTCTGAAGACCTCCAGTTCTGGGGGATGACGGGTGCTTGTACATGCCCATAGTGGACATCTCTAAAACTTCACTCTAAGGAGAGTGGCCACAGATACAACGAAAGGAAATGGGAGGGCAGCAGCAAACACTGTTTTGGAAACTGAAAGCTGCTGAGTGGAAGGTGACTAACTTGCAACTAAAAAAGCTAAGCTCTGTAGTGGCCGTAATAGTACAGAATTATAACCACATAACAAACCCCCCCACCCCAAATACTCAGAACTGGTTTTAGGATGCAACCTTGTAAACCAGAACCAGTGTGAGACCAACAAAGGGGTCGCCTGGAAGTCTACTGAAGAAACACACTGCCATGGTTGTCCCTGCCTCCCATGTACAGGCAGGCCCTTCCTCACCCACTGCAGACTAGAGCGCTTTCCTGGGAATGGGGAAATGGAGTTACAGACCAGGGAAGCTGAGGTTACTGCAAGTACAAGGGGAGATGTAAAGACAGTGGATCGTCTGGACTTTTCTCCTGGATCCAGATTCATTTCTACCAAGCAGGAAACTATAGGGGACTCCCTGCAATCAGGAGTTTGAGTAGCTCAGGGACCACTTAAAGTTACTACTGCCAGACAGAAAAAAAACAAACAAAAAAAAACCGTCATATAACTCAAGGTGAAGCTACAATGAGCACATACTCAGAGCTAACTTGGTGTTTTGTTCTGTTTCGTTGGTTTTTCGAGACAGGGTTTCTCTGTGTGGCTCTGACTGTCCTGGAACTCACTCTGTAGACCAGAGTGACCTCAAACTCACACTCACAGAGATCTGCCTCTGCCTTCCATGTGCTGAAATTAAAGGCATGCTCCACTACCACCTGGCTAGCTAACCTGCTCTTAATACTAATACTTAACACTTTAATATGAGCCAACACCCAAGGGCTGGCACACAAACAAATTTTCAATCCACTAGTGAGGGAAACTAATAAGACAATAGAGATGAGAAAGGAGACTCCTCAGGGAAGTATCAAAACCATTTTCACATACCTAAATGAGATAAGACCACTTTCCCTAACTGGGCTTCAGTGCGTGGCCTCAATGGAAGAAGATGTGCTCAGTCCTGATGAGACTTCATGTGTTGGGGTGGGATGGTGTGGGGGGCTCCCTTTTCTGAGGAAAAGGGGAGGGGGATGGGGAAGAGGATAAGAGGGCAGGACACAGAAGAAGGGAGGGAGGGGACTGTGATCAGGATGTAAAATGAATAAATAAATAAATAAACTTAATTTACAAAAAAAAAAAAGACAGTGTTATAAGGAAGGGCAAGGTTATGATGTGGGAAAAGAAGTGATAAGACTGTAACATGGGAAAAAGAAGCACTCAGAAAACAGACATTTAGAAGATTAGGATAGAAAATAAGGATAGCTCTCCTGGCAGGAAATCTTTTTTTTTCCTTTATTTTTTATTTCTTCAAATTACATCTCAATCGCAGTCCCCTCCCTATTCCCCCTCCAGTCCCACCCCCCCCACCCTCAATCCCCCATCATCTTCCCTTTTTTTAAGTTTAAGGTATATCTTATTTCCCCCTACAGTTTCCCCTTTCAGTCCAACAAATGGCTCTTTCTCTTATAATAATAAATACAATACAGCACAACAGAGGTAATTAGGCCACAGTTATGAGGGTTATATGGCTTAGCGTACATTCCCAATGTCCAGTCCATATGTATTTGGTACCTGACTTTAACATTCTACTATCTAACCATCTCCATGAGTTTAAAGTTCTATATCTGACTCAACATTCATACTAGCTTGCAACACAATTTTAAAAGTATCTTCTTAGATCTATAACACTCTCTTGACTCCTAAACAACTCAAAATTTAATTATGAGACTCTAGCTATCTGTTCTTCAACCACCTCAGAGACCTGAGAGGGATAAATATATCTGATTTTATAGGAAGTACAGGGCCTGCATTACAGAAGTATTTCAGTGTATGCAAAATGACTTGTAGACAAGATGTAGATTTGATTAAAGTAAAAAAATAATCACAAGCAATCTAATTGTTCAATAGAAGAAACATTAAATAGATAATGGATGATGTAAATAAGAAATAGGCTTTTAGTGAGTTGCTATAGATTTCTCTCTAAATTGTTTTAAAAGGCAACAATGCATAGAAGGCAATGAACAAATATCCACAAATAAAATACTGGCTAGTATACAAACACAGAGACTGGCTCGGAGGAGAGATTCATATGTATATGAATTGCTGCTCCTGAGTTAGAGAAGAAAGTTTTCATGGGACACAAATTTTTACCTTTAGCATTTTTAAATTTGTGAGACAAAAGCCTAGTTAAAATGAATAAAAATAATATCAAAGTGATGCCCAATAGAATTTGTCTTGGAAATTTGTAAGACAAAGGCCAACAAAAAAGTACTGAGCACACTGCAGTCACTTACAAATGTGTTTTGAACAAATAACTAAAATAATTTTGGAAAATTTTCTGCGAACTTGCTTTGTCAGTGAACAAAACACAGCATGAGGCTGTATTAATTAAAATTTCCTTTTTTGTAGGGTCAGATCTTGCCAAAACTTTGTACATAAGAGACTCAAACAGAAGAAGCACACCTGGGAATTTTGTTGAGGAGCTTTGCAACAGCAAGAGTGGAAATTGGCCCCACCAGAGAGCTTTCTAACAGAGAGAGAAAATTCCAAGTGGAAAAGAAGGGAACACACACACACACACACACACACACACACACACACACACCACAAATAAGCTCTGAGTTCTAATTATCCTTCAAAAAGTGAATATGAAAACAGGGAAAAAAAATACATGGGTAGCAGAGGAAGAGCAAGCAATTCCTTGTTTCCAAGAAGGGGGTGTGTAGGTGGTTGTGATTTGACCACAAGAATAGATTTCACCGCTGCCTTTCTGACAAAATCTAATGTCTCAATATTAAAAGAGACAATTCTCCCAGCACTCTGAGGGACTCATGAAAACATATGCCAGTTTCAAGGAGTCCAGCTATTGTTCAGTCTTCCCTTGACTTAAAAATACCCAGCCATGCTCACTCTTTCTAAAACCTATGACAAGCCTCTGAGGATGCCACCTCCCTTCTTCAGTCCCACTCTACTCCCCAGCTTTAAATGATGAACTGAGTAAGACATCCATGTCTCCCCTCATTCCACCCACGGAGTAAAGGATTAGGACGAAGAACCTATCATGTTAGAAGCCAAATGGAGATACACAAGACTTCTACACCCGAAGAAGAGTAAGCAAGAGAGTGTCAGGACTAGCGGTGAATTGTACAGACATTGATGACTTTTAAGAACCTGGGCCGGGAAGGACCAAAATGCAAAGAGGAAGAGCCTCACCAGCAAACAGAAACAGTGACAGTAGGAAGGAAGTGCTGGGGAACCAGGAAAGGCCCCCCATCAGTATCTTAACAGCTTTGGTGAGCCAGAGTCCACTCACCACCACCCAGCAAGAGCTGCTCCAATGAGTGAGTTAGTGCTTCAAGGAGGTCTCCGTGCAGACAAGATGAAGCACTTCCATTTCCTTGAAAGAAATGTATTTGAAATGGAAGAGCAAGAGACTTGGGAAACAGAGAAGAGAAACTTCTAAGAGAAAACCTCCTGTTTAGAATGACACTTCCAATCTTCTAGTATGCTGTGCACACAGGAGTTGTGGGAACACAATGCCTTCCAAGGGGATGTGGAAAGACTTTGAAGAGGTGCAGGAAAATGGGAAGGAGATGGTGGATGCTGAGAAAAGGACTACTGAGAACTCCGAAAACAGAGCACTTCTCCCTAAAAGCCTGCTACCATCGTTAGGGATTAGGGAAAGGCTTTCCACAAGATTCACCTCTAGACTTTAGATCCATGGACCAGGAGGGGAAGGAGAGAAAGCACAGAGTTCTCACCTGTCGATGTGACCCTTTGCCAGGGCCAGAGCCAGTTTCTGCCTGAGGCGTTTTATCCCCTGTTGGCTCCCACCGGCTGCCATCCCTGCTGTGACTGAAGAAAGTTGCTTCTGCTTTGATAAGTCCTCAGAGACCTGTCCTCCACCACACCCCTGTCCCAGTCTGTGGAAATTAAACCTCTGAGGGAAGAGGGCTTCCTGCAAAGTTCTCTGATCATCTCTAGGGCTGCAACAAACTCCATCCCAAGGGAAGACATAGTGGAAACTAGGGCATGAGGGTTTCTATGGACCAACCTGTGAATAATGGGTCTTTTTAACATTCCAAAAACATGTAGGCAGAATGGGCGTTTGTGTTGTGATTCAGTCTACTTTGATGACAGCCATTGAGTAATGTATGTAGATGGAATCAGCAGCACACCTAGAATATTCTGGAGGCCCACACTTCTGTATCTTCCTTCGTCTTCCTACTGCCTAACTCACTTAAGGTAGTTACACTGGCCATTACCTCAGAGCTCAATTTTACTGAGTTTCAATGCAGTCCCCAGGAGGATATAGCAAACATACCCAGAGGACACTTGTCCCTGGCATTGTCCACCTTCTACCCATTATCCTGTAAGCTCACAACAAATGGGGCTTCTCTCATAGTAAGAAAATTTTAAGACTAAAGGTATCACACCTTTAATCTCAGTATTTGGAGGTTAAAGCAGTAAGATTGTAATTTGAGGCTAGCCTGGGCAAAGAGAGACCCTGTCTCAATACAAACAGAAAAACATAGCATGGTAGACACTAGGCAGACAGTATCAGATAAAGCTAGGTGAGAATCTTACTTAGGTTTGACCTTGGACAAGTGACTTAACCAATACACTTTCCACATTGTGAAAATTAAATGACAATATAAAGTTATCTCCCCATTGTCATGATAAGCCCTAAAACTTGTCACTTCCCTTCATTCTCTCTAAAGGCTGTCAAAATATTGTGGTATTTGAGTACAAGTGTCTTCAAATTTGTCCCCCTGTCTTCCCTGTAGTTTCTTGCCTCCTTAATGGCTGGTTGTCTTCCCCTCCCCAATATTAACCCCTCTGCTTTCATGCCACATGAATTCTACGTCTTTCTTTCTCTTCCCTCTCCCTTCATTTTGCAACCTGTTCCTCCCCTCTTGGGAGTTCCCTTTCTACTTTAGTTCACACACAGACACACAGACACACACACACACACACACACACACACACACACACACACACACATGGGTGGGGCTCAGAGGAGGGGAAGAAGAGAGGAAGGGAGGATGGGAGAGAGGGAGAGAGGGAGTAATGAAGGGATTGAGGGAGGGAGGGTTAACCAGACCTGCATAAACTCAAGCCAAATGGAATTCCAGCACAAAGGAGGGGAGGTAGATGCAGAGTCCCACTCTTAGCCAAGAAGCTATCATTTGTGAATACAAATGATAGTAGCTGGAAGTGAAAAAAAAAAATCAGTTCTCCCAAGTGGAGTGACACCACAGTCTAGGGAAGTTCCCTGAGTTCCCCCCCACCCCCCCCCCCCCCCCCCCCCCCCCCCAAGCTTAGGGGTTCCATTCTTCATTTTGTGGCTAAAAGAAAGGAAAAAAAAACCAAGAAGTTGGGTAGTTGGCTAGGTGGGTGAAGATCTGGGAGGAGTGGAGTACACAGAAGAATATTCTAAAAATATACTGAATAAAATTCTGAAAGGATAAATAATAAAGCATGGCATATTTGTCTCTCTGACCTTAGTGTATTTTACTTAGCATGTCATTCTCCAGTTAAGTTCAGTTTATTTATAGCTGAATAAAATTACAATTGTGTGCATGCAGCACGTTTTCTTTGTCCATTAGGTTACTGAAAGACATCTAGGCTTTTCCGGTTTCTCAGCAATTGTAAATAGTGTAACAATACAAGGAAGGATGCAAAAGTATGTCTGTGGTAGTCTGACTTGGTCCTTTGGGTACATACCCAGGAGAGGTATAGCTAGGTCATATGGTAATTCTATTTTTAGTTTTTTGAGGAACCACCATACTAACTGCCATAGTGACAGCATCATTTTACATTCCTACCAGCACTGTATAAGGGCTCTCCTTACCCTACATCTTCACCAACACTTGTTGCTATTTGCTTTCTTGATGGTGCCCACCCTGACTTGGGAGAGCTGAAATCCTGGTGATGTTTCAATTTTCATTTTTGTTGTTGTTGTTGTTGATGGCTAAGAATATTGAACCCGTTCTCAAATACATATTGGCCATTTTTATTTCTTCTTTGGAGAGCTGTTTATTAGGTTTTTAGGTCAGTTAATGATTGGATGATTTGGGTTTTCATGTGCTTCATTTTAGGAGTTCCGTATACAGCCTGGTTATTAATTCCCTGTCTGATGTATAATTAGCAAAATTTTATTTTTCCTGTTATATTGGTTGTTTCTTTTTTAATTTAAATTACATGTGTATGTGGGGAAGGGTATGTACACAAGTTGCCTATGAAGGCTATAAGAAGTCATCAGGTCTCCTGAGGCTGAAGCTATAGGTATTTCTGAGCTGCCCAATGTGGGTGGTGAGAAAAGGACTCTGGTCCTCTTCAAGAATAACAAGCACTCTTGCTGGGCCATCTCTCCAGCCCCTCAGCTGTTTCTTCACTCTGGCAATCTTTTCCTTTACTGTGCAGATGCTGTTTAGTTTTATGTACTCCTATCTGTCAGTTCTTGGATTATATCCGGTGCTTTTGGAGGCCTTTTCAGAAAGTACTTCCACATGCTGTATCTCAGCATGTTCCTTTCCTCTAGTGATGCCAGAGTTTGAGGTTTTATAGCAAGGTCTTTGATCATTGTTTAACTGATTTAGTGAGAGAAATTGACCTAGTATCATTCCACCATATGTGGATATGGGTTTTCCTAGCGCCATTTGTTGAAGGAACTGTTATTGGGCTCCGTGTGGCCAGCCAGGCGCACACCTGTAATCCCAGTGCTGAAGGGCAGGGATGGGTAGATTGCCAGGGTTCACCAATTACCTTCCACTTCAGTGAGATCCCTGTCTCAAAGGAACTCAGTGGAGAGTGAAAGAGTAGAATACTCTGTTTTTATCTGGTCTCTCCATGCATGCAGAGGTACACATATGAAACACACACACACACACACACACACACACAGAAGTCATTTTTTCCCAATGTGTGTTTTGACACCTTTGTCAAAAATTAGGTGGCTACAGCTATATGGGTTTATTTCTGGATCTTCTATTGCACATGCCTGCTTTTGTGCTAGCATCATGTAGTTTGGTCAGCTGTAGAGAGCTGCGATGTGCCGCGCCTTAAAGATGGCGCCGGTTTCCACCTTCCACCAGCCCAACGGTGAGCGCTCTCAGTGGTAAACAAGTCCATATTTGGCAAAGACCGCTGATCTGGCTTGCTTCCGCATACGTGGGCCTCTAAGATAGCACCACGTGGCTTTACTTGATTGGCTGTTCATATAGTATTTAGCCTGTGGGTTGGGTCTGCCCGGGCATTCGGAAGACTGTTTTCAAGGGACCTGAATAAACTGCTGGAGAAGAGCTTTTGCGAGTTGCGTCATCCTTGCTGGTCAAGGGGGACGCGACAGTCAGCATGACCCTGTAGCATTATGATCACTCCAGCATTGTTCTCTGTGCTGAGTACTGTTTGAGTTATTTGGAGTCTGTTATGGTTCTCTGTGAATTCTAGGATTTTTTTTTTCTGGTTCTGTGAGAAATACTTGGAATTTTGAAGGGGATTACACTGAACCCATGAACTGTTTTTTTATATTAATTCTGCCAATCCAAGAACATGGAAGATATTTGCATCTTCTAATATCTTCTTTGACTTTTTTTTCAGTATTTTAAGGATTTAATTGTGGTAGTCTTTTGCCTCTTTAGGCTAAATTTATTCCTATTTTTTGTGTATGGACTAGAATGCCCCTGTACATGTGGTGTGTGCAGGTATGTATAAAAGCCAGAGGTTGATGTCAGCATCTTCCTCATTCACTCTCCACCTTATCTTTTGAGACAAGGCCTCTTGATGAACCTACACCTCACTGATTCAGCTGGGCTTGCTGACCTCCAAGCTCTAGGGACCTGCCAGGTTCCACCTCCCCAGCCCTGGGATTACAGATGAGTGTGAGGGTGTCCAGATATTTTTGTGTGAGATGGGGGTCCAAACTCAGGTCCTTATTCTTGTGCAGCAAGCAGTTACCAATAGAGCCATCTCCCCAGCCCCTATCCTTAAATGTTTTTAAAGCTACTGTGAGTGGGATTCCCCAACCTCCTCCTCCTCCACCCCAAATTTTTTCTTGACAAGTTTGCTATGGGTCTGTAAAAAAAGCTACAGATTTGTATGCTGATTTTGTATCCTGTTACTCTGTTGAAAGTGGTTTTCAGAACTAGGAATGTCCTGATGGAGTCAGTAGAGTCTTTTAATCATATCATCTGCAAAAAGATACTCTGTTTTCTTCCTTTCCTGATTGTATCTCTTTTCTTCTTCTTTCACTTGTTACTACTCTAATACTTAACAGTACTAGAACAGCAGTGAATGTGGGCACCCTTATTTCATTCCTGGCTTAGGAGAAGATGCTCTAAGTTTGTCATAACTTAGCTGGCTTTACAGATTGGGAAAAATTCTTCACCAATCCCACATCTGAGAGAGGGCTAATATCCAAAATTTACAAAGAACTCAAGAAATTAAATGCCAAGAAACCAAATAATCCAATCAAAAAAAATGGGGAACAGAGCTAAATAGAGAATTCACAAAGGAGGAATCCCTAATGGCTGAGAGACACTTGAAGAAATGCTCAGCATCCTTAATCATCAGAGAAATGCAGCTCAAGAGGACTCTGAGATTCCATCTCACACCTGTCAGAATGGCTAAGATCAAAAACTCAAATGTCAGCACATGCTGGCGAGGGTGTGGAGAAAGGGGAACCCTCCTCCACTGCTGGTGGGAGTACAGGCTTGTGCAACCACTATGGAGGTCAGTATGGCGATATCTTAGAAAACTTGGAATAGCTCTGCCTCAAGACCCAGCCATACCACTTCTGGGTATACATCCAAATGACTCCTCACCAAATCACAAGGAAGTTTCATCATCTATGTTCATAGCAGCCTTATTTGTGATAGCTAGAAACTGGAAACAACCCAGATGTCCCTCAACCGAAAAAAAAACTGTGGTACATCTACACAATGGAATACTACTCAGCCATCAGAAACAATGAAATTATGCAATTTGCAGCCAAATGGATGGAACTAGAGAAGCTCATCCTGAGTGAGCTAACCCAGACTCAGGAGGATACACATGGCATCTATTCACTTATAGTAGGATTTTAGCTATATAGTACAGGATATCTATACTACAACCAACGCACCAAAGGGAACATGGGCATAGACTTTTTTGTTTGTTTGTTTGTTTTTAGTTTTCTTTCCCTAGCAATGAGACACTTTTCACTGGTGGTACTGCCTTGTAGGCCCCCACTGTATGAGGAAGCTCTTGGCCCTCATATGACTTCTGAACTGGGGCGGGGGACTGTTATGTAGGGACACTCCACTCCAGAGGAGTGGGATGAAAGGGTTAGGGGGTAGAGGGTGGAAGGGTGGGGCTGGGAAGGGGAAAAGAGGACAATATGATGGAGATGTAACCTGAAGCAACAAATAAATAAATTTATTTTAAGAAAAAAATAACTTAGCTGGCGTGTGTGTGTGTGTGGGTGTGTGTGTGTTTGGTGTAGACTTTATTAAATTAAAGTGTTCCTGCTCATACTAATGACTTTAGGTATTTGATTGTGAAAAGATGTTCAACATAGTCAAAGTCCCTTTTCTGTATCTGTTGAGCTGATCATTGATTTCTCTCCTTAATTTTATCTACATGTTGTATTACATTTACTGATGTGCTCATGCTGAACCAACACCTCACCAGTGGAGTTAAGTGAGCTAGGTCATGGTGTATGATTTTCTCAATTAAAGTTTTTATTTTTGAAAATTGTATATATGAGTGCTGTATTTACTTAATTTCTACCCCACCCTATCACCATTCAACCTGCTCCCATCTTGCCAGCTCCTTCTAAAATTCATGACCTTTTCATCTTTAATTATCATTGTCACCTGTATGTACAAATTGCATACATACACACACACATATGTATGTATGTATGTATGTATGTATGTATGTATATCTTACTGACTCCATTTAGTGTTGAGCCTATATACATGGGGTTAGGGCTGACACTTGGAATTGGTAACCTATCAGGAAGCTTGTCCCTGGAGGATACCCATTTTCCCACTCTCAGAGGCCATTGACTGACTACAGTTTTTTATCCAGGGGCGAGGCATCATGAAATTTCTTCATCCACAGTAGCATGTCCACTGGTGTTGCCACTATGCATGTCTTGTCTAGGCAATCATACTCTCTGTAGTGTCTAGAAGATGCCCTTATGTTGCAGCAGGAATCCTGGTTCTCCAGCTCTTATAATCTTTCCCCTCCCTCTTCCATGACTTTTCCTGAACATTAGGTGATGAGGTGATGTTATGTATTCTAAACGGTAATTAATTGGCTCCCATAGGCCTGCTTACTGTGCCAAACCATAAGTACACCAAGTGAAGCTGTGTTACCTTGCTTGTTAACCATTGTCTCTGATTGGTTGAATAAGTGCTGATGCCTGTGATTGGGCAAAGAGAGAGGTAGGTGGGGCTAAGGGGCAGGGGCTTTTAGAGCAGACAGGAGAAAAGGGGAAGCCAAGGGAGAAAGGAGAAGACATACCATAGGTTAGGGATGTAAGAACATCATGCCACGTGGACTGGAACATCAGCATAGGCTAAAGAATGGCATCCCAAAGCGATATATGTATATATTGGGGACTTATTTAGGGAATAGCATTAAAATCTAGCACAAGATGGGCTACGATTGCACAGCCCAGACTACGGTGGTGTTTGTGTGTGTTTATTTGTAATGGCAGGTTAAGGATTAACACTACCAACCAATTAACCATAATATAAATACTGGTAATAATTTAAGTACTTATTTCTACAGTTGTTGGTAAGGGTTGCCTTGTATATGACTTGGGGTTGGTACATATAGTCACTTATTCTCTGCATTTTTGATCCAGTTGTGGATCTCTATAATAGTCTCCATCTGCTGCAAAAGGATGCTTCTTTGTTGAGGAATGACAACTATACTCACTTGTGCCCATAAGGATAAGTATTTGAATACAGTTAGAAACTATACTGAGGGCTGGGCATGGTGGCACATGCCTTTAATCCCAACACTCAGGAGGCAGAAGCAGACAGAGCTCTGTGGTTTTGAGGTCAGCCTTTTCTATTTCTTGAGTACCAGGCCAGCCAGGGCAGCATAATGAGAGTTTGTCTCAAAAAATTTCTATTGGTTTAGGAAAATAGCAGTAGTAGGTTCTCCTGTTGAATCCATGATCTTTCCCACTGTTAGTTGGATAGGTTTACAATCAAGACATGAATTCCCTCCAATTGAGCAGGCCGTAAACCCAATTATTCACCCAAGATTAAAAAAAAAATACACCATTTAACTAAACAAAGAGATTGTTCAGTGTTCACAGATTGAAATATCTGATGCTGTTAAGATGACAAAACTGTGGGAAGGAAGATGGCGGCGACCTACACTGACGCATTTTGGACGCAGGGAAAAAAGAGCCATAAAAAACACAGAGTTATTGGGCACTGTGCAAAAACCGGAGGGGCTAGACCCCCCCCCCCCCGGGAACACTCACAGCTCCCAAGGGACTGTTAAAAGTCCCAGGGTAAGGCTCTCTCCCCATCTCTCGCAGACACGGAAGCCACTAAACCCGGGATTCGGGAACTCCCATTTGGAGAGGCGCCTGGTAAGATCGATCCCAACACATAGCAGGCAGGATCAGAGGCCACTTGGCAATAGTTCAGTAGCCTATTGGACTCCCCACGCCTCAGGTAGAACTTATACCCACTTAAAAAATTTTGCAAGATAGTGGAAGTTTTAGCAAGGAACAAACAGGGGGCTCAGCGGGTGGTCCACAGCCGCTCGTGAAGCGGAGGGCGGGAGGTTCAGACAGAGTGTGGGAAACCGGGAACACAAAGGAAGGCGGGAGGGGCCGAATCCCGCGCACTCACGGCAGCGCAGCTGAGGAGTGAGCCCGGCTGGCAGGGCCAAATCCCCGCGAACCCACGGCAGGACAACTGGGGAGAGAGTCAGGCGTGGGCTGGGCCAGGGATCCACGCACCCACGGCTGAGCTGCTGGGGCGAGAGGTCCACTCAGGCGGCCGGGGGATGGGGCACTGTGCACCCACAGCCAAGCAGCCAGGGAGGGAGAGCCGCGGCTACACAGACAAGGAGGGAATCAGGCTCAGAGGCCAGGCCTGTGGCGAGAAGCCTAGTGAGAAACCAGAAATCGGGACCATAGCTGTATTCTGGAAAATCCAGACATATTAGGTGTGGAGCCAGACCCTGTCAGCCGATGTGACGACAAACAAAGCCCACAGAATCTGTGCCTGGGCAAACAGGTCCATACCATCAGAACCATTACAGGCTGATAACTCAGAGTGCAACATACAGAAGTCTGAATTGGGAGCAGTGAAACAATTCCAGTCCATTACTCACAACCTGGGATTAGGCTGCACCAGCTCACAGTGCCTCAGACGATTAAAACCACAGTGACCCTGAAATCCCCCAGTAAGCAATGACAGATAGCCAAGTAACTCGTCCCCTGCACCAAAGCATCCACTGTGGATCCAAGCACAGAAAATGACAAGAACAGACAGCTAAACACACCCAATGGCCAAAGGTCAAAAAAAAATAGAAATCAAGGAAATATGACTCCAACAAAGCAGAATTATCCTAGCTCATCCAATTTGGATGACCTCACACCAACAGAATCACATGAAAACGTTGACAATTCTGCATTATGGAAAGTGATAGAGTCCCTGCAAGAAGAACTTAAATCTATGAAGGAATTCAAAGAAGCCACAATTCTACAACTGAAAACAAGGAACAACACCATTAAAGAGCTCCAAGCCAAGGTGACAGAGCTTGAACAGGAAAAGGACAAGGCTATGAAAGATTTTCATACAAAAACAAGCAAGCTGGAGAAGGAAATGTACAAAACGAACAAAACCATACAAGACATGAAAATAGAAATAGAAATAATAAAGAAAACACAGTCAGAGTTAAAAGAGGAAGTGGAGAACCAAGGGAAGAGAACAGGAACTACGGATGTGAGTATCAACAATAGGATGCAAGAGATGGAAGACAGGATCTCAGGCATGGAAGATTCAGTGGAAGAAATCAGTACAACATCCAAAGAAAATGAGAAGGCTAAAAAAATCTCTCACCCACAACATCCAAGAAATCAAGGACTCAATGAAAAGACGGAACCTAAGAATTATAGGTATAGAGGAAAGAGAGGACTCCCGACTCCAAGGTCCAGGAAATATCTTCAACAAAATCATAGAGGAAAACTTCCCAAACCTGAAAAAAGAGATGCCAATAAAAATCCAAGAGGCTTACAGAACACCAAACAGATTAGACCAGAAAAGAAACTCCTCTCGCCACATAATAATTGAAACTCCAAATGTACAGAACAAACAAAGAATATTAAAAGCTGTAAGAGAAAAAGGTCAAATCACATACAATGGCAGACCCATCAGAATTACACCTGACTTCTCCTCAGAAACTTTAAAAGCTAGAAGGGCCTGGTCAGATATACTACAAGTCCTGAGAGATCATACGTGCCCAGCCAGACTACCCAGCAAAACTCTCTATCAACATAGATGGAGAAAACAAGATATTCCATGACAAAATCAAATTTAAACAATATCTACCCACAAAACCAGCCCTACAGAAAATCCTAGAAGGAAAATCCCAACCCAGAGAAGAAAACTCCACCCAAGAAAACAAAGGGAATAGAAAACCCTCAGCAACTAAACCAAAAGAGACACAGGACCACCACCTATACCAAATTAATGGGAAATAGCAACCCCAGGTCACTAATATCCATCAACATCAATGGACTCAACTCCCCAATAAAAAGACAGAGGTTTACAGAGTGGATCCGCAAGCAAGACCCTTCCTTATGCTGTATACAAGAGACACATCTAACTACAAAAGATAGACACTGCCTCAGAGTAAAGGGCTGGGAAAAGGTTTTCCAAGCAAATGGACCCAGGAAGCAAGCTGGAGTAGCCATCCTAATATCAAACAAAACAGACTTCCAACTGAAGTTAATGAAGAAAGACAAAGAAGGGCACTATATACTCATTAAAGGGAATATTCATCAAGAGGAAATCTCAGTACTGAACATCTATGCCCCAAATACAAAGGCACCTACTTTCGTAAAAGAAACACTTCTAAAACTTAAAGCGCACGTCGATCACAACACATTAGTAGTGGGAGACTTCAACACCCCACTCACAACAATGGACAGATCATCAAGACAGAAGACAAACAGAGAAATATTGAGTCTAACAGAGATCATGAAACAAATGGACCTAACAGATATCTACAGAACATTTCACCCAAACACAAAGAAATACACCTTTTTCTCAGCACCCCACGGAACCTTCTCCAAAATCGACCACATAGTTGGTCACAAGGATAGTCTCAATAGATACAAGAAAATTGAAATAACACCTTGTATCTTATCAGACCACCACGGAATAAAGCTGGTCTTCAACAGCAAAAGAATCAACAGAAAGCCTACACACACATGGAAATTGAACAGCTCCTTACTGGATGACCACTGGATCAGGGAAGAAATAAAGAAGGAAATCAAAGACTTCTTAAAATCCAACGACAATGAAGACACAACATACCCAAACCTATGGGACACATTGAAAGCTGTGCTACGAGGAAAGTTCATAGCACTAAGTGCTTTCAAAAAGAAAATTGTGACAGCTCATATTAGTGAACTAACAGCTAAGCTGGGTGAATTGGAAAAAAAAAAGAAACAAACACTCCCAAGAAGAGCAGAAGGCAGGAAATCATCAAACTTAGGGCTGAAATCAAACTTAGAATCAAAAAGAACTATACAAAGAATCAATGAAACCAAGAGTTGGTTCTTTGAGAAAATCAACAAAATAGACAGACCCCTAGCCAAATTAACTAAAAGGCAAAGGGAAAGAACACAAATCAACAAAATCAGAAATGAAAAGGGAGAAATAACAAGAGACATTGAGGAGATCCAGAAAATATTCGGGCATTACTTTAAAAATCTGTATTCCACTAAATTTGAAAACCTAAGCGAAATGGACAATTTCCTCGAAAATTCCACCTACCAAAACTAAATCAAAATCAGATTAACAGCTTAAACAGCCCAATAACACCCAAGGAAATAGAAACAGTCATTAATAATCTCCCAACCAAAAAAAGCCCAGGGCCAGATGGCTTTAGCACGGAATTCTACAGGACCTTCAAAGAGGAACTAACACCATTACTTTTCAAACTCTTCCACCACATAGAAACAGAAAGAACACTGCCAAACTCCTTCTATGAGGCCACTGTCATTCTGATTCCTAAACCACACAAAGACCCAACAAAGAAAGAGAACTTCAGACCAATCTCCCTCATGAACATAGATGCAAAAATACTTAATAAAATACTAGCAAACCGAATTCAAGAACACATCAAAAGTATCATACACCATGATCAAGTAGGCTTCATCCCAGGAATGCAGGGATGGTTCAATATACGAAAGTCTATCAATGTAATTCACCACATAAACAAGATGAAAGAAAAAAAACTACATGATAATCTCGCTAGATGCAGAAAAAGCATTTGAAAAAATCCAACACCCCTTCATGCTAAAAGTTCTGGAGAGAACGGGCATACAAGGACCATACCTAGAAATAATAAAGGCAATATACAGCAAGCCAGTAGCCAACATCAAATTAAATGGAGAGAAGCTTGAAGCATTTCCTCTAAACTCAGGGACAAGACAAGGATGTCCACTTTCACCATATCTCTTCAATATAGTACTTGAAGTCCTTGCTAGAGAAATAAGACAACTAAAGGAGATCAAAGGGATAAAAATTGGAAATGAAGAAGTCAAATTATCCCTATTCGCAGATGATATGTTAGTATACATAAGCGACCCCAAAAACTCCACCAAAGAACTCTTACAGCTGATAAACAACTTCAGCAAGGTGGCTGGATACAAAATTAACTCAAAAAAATCAGAAGCCCTTCTTTATACAACAAACAAATATACCGAGAAAAAAATAAGGGAAACAACCCCCTTCACAATAGCCACAAACAACATAAAATACCTGGGGGTAACCCTAACCAAGCATGTAAAGGACCTATATAACAAGAACTTCAAGCCCCTGAAGAAAGAAGTGGAAGAGGCCTTTAGAAGATGGAAAGATCTCCCATGCTCATGGATAGGTAAGATCAACATAATAAAAATGGCTATCCTACCAAAAGCAATATATAGATTCAATGCAATTCCTATCAAAATACCAACACAATTCTTTATAGACCTGGAAAAAGCTATTCTCAACTTCATATGGAACAACAAAAATCCCAGAATAGCTAAATCAATCCTGTCCAATGAAAAAACATCTGGAGGTATCACCATCCCAGATTTCAAGCTGTACTACAGAGCAACAGTAATAAAAACAGCATGGTACTGGTATAGAAACAGACCAGTGGATCAATGGAATCGAATTGAAGACCCAAACATGGACCCACACACCTATGGCCAACTAATCTTTGACAAAGAAGCCAAAACCACACAATGGAAGGACAGCATCTTCAACAAATGGTGCTGGTCCAACTGGATGTCCACTTGCAAAAGAATGAAATTAGACCCATACCTATCACCTTGTACAAAACTCAATTCCAAGTGTATCAAAGACCTTAACATAAGGCTGGCCACACTAAAGACACTAGAAGAAAAAGTAGGAGAAACCCTCGAACTCATTGGCACAGGTGACAACATCCTGAACAGAACACCAACAGCTCAGGACCTGAGATCAACAATCAATAAATGGGACCTCATGAAACTGAAAAGCTTCTGTAAGGCAAAGGACACTGTCATTCGAACAAAATGGCAACCAACAGACTGGGAGAAAATCTTCACCAACCCCACATCTGATAGAGGGCTATTATCTAAAATCTACAAAGAACTCAAGAAACTAAAAGCCAAGAAACCAAATAATCCAATCAAAAAATGGGAGATGGAGCTAAATAGAGAATTCACAAAGGAGGAATCCCTAAGGGCTGAGAGACACCTGAAGAAATGTTCAACATCCTTAATCATCAGAGAAATGCAACTCAAGACGACCCTGAGATTCCAACTAACACCTGTTAGAATGATAAAGAGCTCAAATGATAGCGCATGCTGGCGAGGGTTTGGAGAAAGGGGAACCCTACTCCATTGCTGGTGGGAGTGCAGGCTTGTGCAACTACTATGGAGGTCAGTCTGGCGATATCTTAGAAATCTAGGAATAACCTTGCCTCAGGACCCAGCCATACCACTTCTGGGTATACACCCAAAGGACCTCTCACGGAGACATAGGGAAGTCTCCTCATCTATGTTCATAGCAGCCTTATTTGTAATAGCTAGAAATTGGAAACAACCCAGATGTCCCTCAACTGAAGAATGGATTAAAAAATTGTGGTACATCTATACAATGGAATATTACTCAGCTATAAGAAACAATGAAATCATGCAATTTGCAACCAAATGGATGGATCTAGGGGAGCTCATCCTGAGTGAGCTAACCCAGTCTCACAAGAATGCACATGGCATCTATTCACTTATAGTAGGATTTTAACTATATTGTACAGGATATCTGTACTACAACCAACACACCAAAAGGAACATGGACATACATTTTTTTTTAATCTTTTTCTTTTTCCTTCTTTTTTTCTTTTTTCTTTTTCCTTTTCCCTTCTCTTTTTCCTCTCTTTTTTTGTGGATATTCTTTGTTTTTGTGGGTTTGTGTGTTTGTTGGTCTTTTTTTAGTATTCCCCCAGTAGCAAGGAGACACCTTTCACTGGCAGTACTGCCTCGTAGGCCCCCGGAGAATGAAGAGGCTCTTGGCTCTCATATGACTCCTGATCTGTGGTGAGAGACTGTTAGGCAGGGACACTCCATTCCAGAGGAACAAGACGGAAGGGTCAGGGGGTAGAGCATGGGAGGGTGGGGCTGGGAAGCGGGAAAAGAGGACAATATGATAAGGATGTAACCTGAAGCAACAAACAAATAAATTTATTAACTAAAAAAAAAAAGGCAGGTGGCAGGGCTGAAACACTGTGAATGGAATAGAGGATACAGCCATATGGCCTGGTTTTGCAGACCTCCAGGTGTCGAGAAGACGTGGAGCTAAGGTAAAATACAAGAGAATTGTGGTATTGGCTCATGCCTTTAACTTCAGCGGAGACGGGGGGGGGGGGGGACCGTAGAGTTGGTGGTCTTATGTATTCTGGAGTCATACGGAGCGGGGTGGTGAGGGTGCATACTCTTGGTCCCACCATTCAAGAAGAGTACACCCTTGGTCCCAGCTCCCAGCACACTGGAGACAGAAATGGGCAGATCCCGGAGCTCAGGGTCAGCCTGATGCTGGGCAAACTCTAAATAGAGAAAGACTTCTATCCAGGAGTGGTGGAACACATCTTTGATCCCTTCAGATGGGAAACACAGGTCTCTGATCCCAATAATTAGAGTTCAGAGACACACACATGGGATTTGGAGGGACCTAGGTTTGGAGATTACTTACAAAAGGCCTTCTCGATGCAGGCAGATTGTCCTTTGGGATCTCAAAATATATACACCAGAGCTGGTTTAGCTCCAAGGTGACAGAATGATTTCTTCTTTAACCCGGATTGAAAGATAACGCTTTGTATGTTGTCGGAAGGCCAAATTTGCTTCAGGAGAAGTACTACCTAGCCCACCCCCCTAAAAAAAAAAAAAAAAAAAAAAAAAAAGAGGGCAATTGTCCCAGGGTTGGGATTGGGGCAGGGCTCTGTTCTTATCTTTCCAGGAGAATCGAAGCGTCCATTAGGGGAGCCCGGGGACGGCTGGACAGCGGAAACCTCAGCAGAGAGCAGAATCAGGCACCAAGGAGGACGAGTGACCCAGTTGATTCTGCCTGGCAGACTTCCTCAATAGCTGTCTCCATCGGGGGCCTGCAACCACCACGGCAATCCAATGTCGCTGGGACCGTTCAGCTCTACACAATGCCCCAGCAGGAACCTCAGTGAAGCCTGCAAGATCAGCTTCTCCCTACAAACCCCTTAGGTCATCTAAACAGCTGAGAACAGAAGGACTGAACATAAAAGGAGTGTACTAACATTTTTAACCATTTTTTCCATTTGAGTTCGGGCCCCAAACAGGTCTACTACGACCCAAATCAGCAGGAAGTCACTTTAAGAGAGCGACGTCCCATGCCCAGAGGGTGGGGAAGGTGTTTCTCCGCCCTTCTTTTTGGTTATTTGAAGGATAACTGAAAACTCTGATATTTAGGGGAAGAGATTACAAGCTGATAACCTGTTTAATGGGTTTTGGAGGTTAGCCCCAGGGACTTCCTACTTTTCCTTTTCTGTATCCTTCTTCCTCTCCTCTGTAGGAGTGCATAGGCTTGAGAAAAATGAGATATGGACATAGCACAGGAAGGTCCAAGAAGAATGGGCAGATTATTGAATATGCCCTTATACCTTTGTATATTGATACAAAATTAGTAGTTTATTTGGCTAAAGTGGTATTGACCATTGTTTATTGTGCAAAAATAAGATTGTATTGGATTACATCGGTATTGATCTTTGTATATTGATACAAAATTAAGATTATAGTTGGCCACAATGGTATTGACCCTTGCATATGGACGTAATATTAAGATTATATTGGGCTACATAGGCATTGATCTT
>CAJQZJ010033682.1:152185-166234 GCA_907164525.1 Lophiomys imhausi | reverse complement strand
AAGAGGGTGGAAGGGCGGGATAGGAAGGGGGAATAGGGAGGGGTTTGTTACTGAGATGTAACTTGAAGAAAAAAAAATAAAGTATTTATTAAAAAAAAAAAGATGACAAAACTACTCAAAGTGAAGTATCGATCCAATGAAATTCCTATCAAAATTTCAATGGATTTTTTAACAGAGAAGTCTTAAATTTATGGAAAATTTCAGAAGCCTAATAGCAAAATATCATTGAAAAAGATCAAAGTTGGAAGAGTCACAATCCCTAATTTCAAAATACAATATAAAGCAGTGTTATGGCATTAATAAAAACTATATAGTACTGGCATAAACATGCATAGAAAGAAAACTGGAAGCAAACTTAGAGTTAGAAATAAACCCACATATTCATGATGAACTGACTTTTGGCAAGGATGCTAATGTCATTCAGTGGAGGAAGAAGTCTGTATTCAACAAACATTAGGACAGTTGTATATCATCCACATGCAAAAAGGATGAAGATCATCCCCTATATGGCATAATACACCACAATAAACTGAACATGGATCAATGAACTAAATATAAGACTGGAGACAATAAATTCTTAAAATGTGGATGTCAGTATTCATGACCTTGAATTGACAATGTATTCTCAGTTGTGATGCCAAAGCCTCAAGTGAGAAAAGAAAAATAAATAAATAAATTGGACTTTATCAAATCTCAAAAACTTTTGTGCATCAGAATTTCTATCCAAGGGCTGGAGAGATGACTCAGTGGTTAAAAGCACTAACTGCTCTTCCAAAGGTCCTGAGTTCAATTCCCAGGACCTACATGACAGCTCACACCTGTCTGATGCAATCTTCCAGTGTATAGATGTACACGCAGACAAAGTACCCCTATGTATAAAATACATAAATAAATAATAAATCTTTAGGGAGGGGAGGAGGGAGTGGGGTTGCAACTGGGAGGTAAAATAAACAAATTAATTAATTAATGAAAAAATCACTATCCAAAAGTAAAAAGACAACCTAGGGAATAGGAGACAGTATCTACACTTGGCATATCTCCTGAGGTCATAGTCGCTATAGGACACAAAGAACTTCTACAGCTCATGAAGAAAAATAAGACTCAATTTAGAAATAGGCAAAGGACTCAAATAAGCATATCTCCCAAAAGTTTAAAAGACACACTTACTCGCATTCTTGTAAACTTACATTTATTATTTTCTGTGTATGTATGTAGGTACATGTGTGTCCTGGAATGCAGAGGACACCTTGCAGGAGTTGGTTCTCTCCTTCCACCGTGTAGGTCCTGGGATCAAACTCAGGTTGTCAAGCTTGGTGGCAGGTGCCTTTATCTGCTGACCCATCTCACCAGCCCCTAAACAACATTTTAAAGAACAGTTTCTAATGCCTCTACTAAAACACAGAAAGGAAGCTAAAACTATTCAGGTATTACAGAAACTCAGTTCCTGCCATCTTGGAAATTCTCATTTAAGATACCCACATTTCTTAACCTGAATTACCTATAGACAATATGGAACAGAGCCAGGTGTGGTAGTGCACACCTTTAATCCCAGCACTCTGGAGGCAGAGGCAGGTGGATCTCTGTAAGTTCAAGGCCAGCCTCGTCTACAAAGCGAGTTCCAGGACAGCCAGGGCTGTTACACAGAGAAACCCTGTCTTCAAAAAAAAAAAAAAACTGAAACAAACAAATAAATAAGTGTTGGCTCATCCCCCCCTACCTAAATTAACATAATAATAGCAGTAATAATAATACAGAACAGAATAAGACAATCTCAGTTCTTAGTAAGCACTCAATAAAAGACAACTATTACCAAGAATAATTAAGAAATAGAGTAAATTTAATTCAAGGATGTTATAATCAGTCAATAATGACAGTAATAGTGAAGCAATGCACCCCTATGAGATTTCATATTCATATAAAGTGGTCTATACAAAATCCTTGTGATGGAAGGACAATTTCATTATTCTCTTTTATCTATAAAGAAACAGATTCACAAAACAAAGAGGACTTAGCAATGATATACAAACAGCAGATAACAGCCAGACAGTAGGCCACGGCCCTTCAATGTTGGCTGCCAATCTTGCAGCGGTCCAGCCCTTTCCTCAGTGCCCCCATCACCTCCCTGTTTCTCAAGCTATAAATGAGGGGATTGAGCATAGGAGTGAGAACTGTGTAGAATATTGAGACAACTTTGTCATGGCCAGGAGTCCGATACCGCCTTGGCCTCAGGTAGATGAACATGGCTGCCCCGTAGAAGAGAGAGACAGCTGTCAGGTGGGAGGAACAAGTGGTCAGAGCCTTCCTTCGTGATTGAGCAGATTGCATACGGAGCACAGCCCCCAAGATGCGAGCATAGGAAGCCACAATGATGGAGAATGGGAGGAGCAGCATGAAGACACAGCAAGCAAAGAGCAGGGTGTCAAAAAGAAATGTGTCTGCACAGGCTAGCTTTAGTAAAGCTGGCACTTCACAGAAGAAGTGATCTACATACCTCGAGCCACAGTAGGGCAGGCTCATGGCTGCCACCATCTGAATTACTCCATCAAGGATCCCAAAAGCCCAGGAACTTCCAGCAATCTGGAGACAGACCCTTTGACTCATCAGAATGGAATAGTGAAGTGGGTGGCTAATAGCCACATAGCGATCATATGCCATGAGTCCCAACAAGAGCCCCTCAGATCCCACAAGGGAGACAAAAAATCCAATTTGTATGCCACAACCCGCAAAAGAGATGGACTTCCTTCCAGACAGGAAGTTGGCTGCCATTTTTGGTACAATGTTACAGACCAACATGAGGTCCATGAGGGAGAGCTGACTGAGGAAGAAGTACATGGGGGTATGAAGTCGGGGGTCAGTGTAGATGAGGAGGATGAGGAGGACATTCCCACAGAGCGCCACTGTGAAGACCACCATAACTGCAGAGAAGAGGATAAGATCAGTCTGGCTCTGGGAGAAGATGCCTAAGAGGATGAAGCCATCTATAGATGATTCATTCAGCCATATTCCCATGGCTCAGTGATTCACAGTCACCTGAAAATAGACACAGAGATGTTCTGAGACAAAGCAGTGTTATCTTTTTCTGAATTCATCTTCTTCAGACAGATACAGCTTTTATGATTATTAAGAAATTAACATTTGCTTTTTCAACATACAGAACAATGGTCTTTCACATGCCCCAACACACCTGTTACAACCTTTGCTAGTTCACAGAACTATATTTCATGTTTATATTTGTGTACATCTATACCAAAAACAATAGAATCTATTTTTGTTGAGTCACAGAATTATTGGAAAATCCTCCTTCAGCCAGCAATACCTCGGCTTTGCCATACAGCGCTGACTTTAAATAGCTGGGATCACACTTTAACACTAGTCTATTTCTTATGCAGAACAGAACAGGTATTAGAAGGGAAGATAATAAACACTTAGGGATGGAAGCCTGGAGAAGTGGCTCAGTGGCTAAGAACATTTGTGGCTCTTTCAGAGGACATGAGTTCAGTTCCAAGAACCCACATTTGTCAACCCACATCTGCCAGTAACTCTGGCTCCAAGTGATCCAATGCCCTACTCTGGCCTCTGAGGGCACCCACCCACATGTGACATACATGCATGTAGACACAAGCACACAAATATGTATATATATAATATAAACATTCATACATACATATACACAACTGTGGGGGGTGTGCACGCATGCGCGTGCAAAAGTTTGGGATGTTCTTCTTTTGTCTTTTGTCAGTTTGCAGTTTTGTTTGTTTTTTGAAATGGGGTCTTAACCTAAACTCCATGCTAGCCTGGAAACTCACTATGTAGCCTAGGTTAGCCTTGCCCTCAATCATTCAATCAAGATAAAAGCTATCTGAAAGTCTCTTGATTCTTGAGTCAAGGTTTCTCAGAATGTAATTATCTCTAGTAGATATCCACATAGAAATCACCATGACACACCCTATTATATATACATATATGCATATATATGTATATATACATACATATGTGTGTATACATGTTTTCCCAGCTTCTGTTAATAAGCCCTTTGAGTTTATTTTCACAACAGTTCTTATGAGTCTACTAACATGTGAAGTGATTTAAAAATTCCTGCTGAAGGCATATCAATGACATCACAAACTAGTCTAATACAAATCAAATTCTTACAGACAGCAAGGTCCTCCATGCACATATGAGTGTACATGCACACACACACACACATACACACAGGCATACACTCATACATCTACACCACTAGTGTCCTGGAGCTCACACCATTCCCCCAATGTTCATCGTGCTTCCTTGAATTTCCTCAAACTGGACACATCTGCATCTTCAGTCCTTCACTCTTTAGAACTTGTCTCTGAGGCAGGTTCTTTGCCCAGATTCCTATCTCTAACCCTCCCCTACTTTTAGTCAAGCAGCAACTTCTCTAGAGATGATAAAAATCATATTAAAACTCTAAGTATTTTACACTTCCATGATCTATTTTTATTTCTTACCTCATTTGAGTGCATAAATGCTTTTTTTTTAATTTTAATGCCTGTATCATTTCACTGGAATATAATCATCTATTGTTCACAAAAGCATCCAGACAGCCCTTAGGGGAGCCATTTAGCGCATCTCATGACCTCAGTGAGGATGGTTGGCTGAATAAGATAACGCAGATGAAATATCCGACTAAAATTTCCAGGTTCCAAAAGCAGAAACCCCCCTCCTTTGATTTCAGGAATCTTTTTTTTTCACCTGAGCTCAGTGTTTTGTTACATGATTTTTTTCTTGTTGGAAAAAATGAATGATAACATAGGAAATAGCCTCAGCTACTTGTAAAACATAAGGGGGTTCTTCACAAATGGATGGCAGTTGTGCCTCTAGGATGTTCGTGTGCTGGTGTATTCATGTCTACCTAACCTGCTGCAAAGGTGAAGTGAAGCAATTACCTAGGACATCGGGCTCTCTGTATTAAAAAAAAGAAAGGAAGGAAGGAAGAAAGAAAAAAAACCTGGGATAACTCCTTAAATTAGGATGAGCTACATCAGACCAATGATCAAGAAGTTGAAGTTGCCACATAACACATTTCTCCACAGAACAGAACATGTCTGACATGCGAGAACTTGTGCCCAGGTAAGTATTCTTACAAACAACAATGCCCAGGAATGAGGTTTTCTATAGGAGGGAATCATTGTCTCCATAGCCTTAAAGTTCCTTCTTATCTATATTGGTCTTAACTTCAACCAAGAAAACTAACTTGGGTCTCCTTCAGTGCTCATAGATGTTCCTCTTCTATGCTAAGAACCTTCCGTCCTACTGATAGGAAATGGAGGCATTCAGCCACATACACACCCCACCCTTCTGCCCCATCCCAAATCTCTTATACTATAAACTAACATTTCTTTCTCCATCTTAGATGATTTCCTTGAATTCAATGGACCAGTCTTTCCTAAGGTGAACAAATGGAGCCACTGTTAGTATTCCCCCAACCAGAAAACAAAACAAACAAACAAACAAAACTGTCTTTACCTCCTTCCCAGCTCGGTTGTGAGTTGGTCAGTCTAGCAGCCTGCGCCATATCATTCCAGCCATCTTTAATTCCTTTCCTGCTCCAAGCATATATCCTAACCATCAGAAACCCCTGGCTCCTTATCTGATCAGACCTCCTTTAGGTCTTCTTACAGGCTATCTCCTACCTAGTCACATCATGAACACTGCCCTTGGATGATAGCAATGGCCCCCCACTTAAATGACCACCCAATCTGCACTTGATTCCTACCCCAGTATATGGACACATAACACTAAGTGAACCCACTCCTGAAAGAACAAAAACCAAAGGGCTTCCAAAAGAAAAGTCAGACTTTCATCAATGGTCCCTCCACCGACATCCACATCTTTCCTTCAGCACTCCCTGGAATTCCCTTGACTCACTGTCCCTGAGGTTCCTCCCACACCATGGACTCACCCCAATCAATCTTTGAAGACACTTGTTCTTTTCTCCTCGTGGTAATCTTTGCTTGTTCACTCTGCTCACCTTCTCAGTGAAAACCACCCTGAAGATAGAGAAGTGAAACCCTTCCTCCAGCCCTCATCACTTTCCTGCCTTGAGTTTTCGCAGCAGACAAAACCACAGGACATGCTGCATTCTGTTTGTCTGCATTCTGTTTGTCTGCATTCTGTTTGTCTGCTTTGTCTTCTGCTTTCCTGACTGCAACCTATGTTTCCAGATATGACTTCAGCAGGGAAGGGGAATCCGAGACTTCTATGATAGTGATGGCATATGTATTATGATGCCTGCAAATACTGGTTGGGTGACTATTTGTTATACATACAAAACAACTCAGGAATTTTTTCCCCTAGAATTTCACATGTTCTTTCCTTCCTAAGGTCAACCTTTTAAAAAATTTTTTTCTTGTGTAATGATTTCCTTTTTCTCCCGAGAAATAGCAACATAAAAGAAGCTATTGTCTTTCCAATGTTATTTTGGGAACAAGGGGAGAGATATTACACTAAAATGTGAATACCCTCCTTTAAAGAGAAGAAAATAAAAACAATCATGCTAACAGTGCCAGACAGTCTAAAGCAGGAGAAACACTGATACACACATTGTAATGAAGAAATAAATCAACAGGCAGTAATAAGAGCTTCCAGGATGAGAGGAAGAATGGTAAGGAGGAGAACCACCCTCACTCACCTTTTGGTGGGCCCCTTGTGGGAAAAACATTGGCAGAAATGCCCTTGGAGCAATTTCTCATTTCAAATTTATACCACCATTCTTCTGTTGTATTCACTTGTGGAGAGGGGATAAGGGATATCAATGTCCCTAGCTCTGATTTCTTTCCTCGGTTCCCTCCCCATCAACCCTCAGCCAGGCTGTGTAAACTCATTAGCTTCTGGACCACTCTAGTTCAGATAGTGGGGCTCAGACAGACAACTGCACCTTCCCAACAAAAGCAGAAAAGAAAGAAGGGAGACTTAGTCTAGGAGATGGTGGACAGAAGTACCAGATGTGGACATCGGAGCTCACACACTCATGCCTGTGTAGTTTCTACAAGATACCAGTCTCTCACTTGAGTCACAAAATTATCCCCACTGTCCTTACAGGTACTTAAAACAGACACTAGGCAAGGAATGTAAGGCCAGTGGCTCCCAAGAGGGCCCCCAAACTCCAGCCCTGCAATCAGAACTCCCAGGCTTGCAATTAAAGAAAATCGAAGTGGCTCAATCAGGGTCAGTGGGGACTGAATGAGGGAACCCTGTCAGGAAAGGCCACAGGGCCTCAATAAGAGTGTGGAGAAACATCCCTGGTGTTCTACTTCCTTCCCCATTTCAGCACTTTTTCTGAGGCCAACCCCTCCACACCCACACACACTCACACACACCCCAACCCTCCAACCCCCCACCCACCCCCCTCTCAAGGAGTCTCCCTACCTATGTACCCCTCCTAGAGCGTTCCTAGTAATCACAAAATGCACCTGTCCTTTCATTGCCCTCATGAAGTTAGCCTCCATCTATCAATCATGAATGAAAGGCAGAGAAGAGGGACTCGAATCAGGGGTGAGCACTGGACACAGTCCTACCCTTGAGGAATTTCTAACCTCAGACAGAGGGGAAAGAACAGCCCTCATATCCACAAGATGGTTGGTGGCATGGGGGTGAGTGTCACCAAACATCACCAGGCATATCCATAGGTTCCATGCCTTTCAGGGACTTTGCAGAAGAGGTGAAAACAATTATAAGAGCCAGTGGAGATAGACAACAAGAAGGAACAAGGCCTTCAAGACACAGCAGGGATGAGGTACATATGAGCTCACAGAGACTATAGCAGCTTGCATAGGGCCTCCACAGGTCTAAGCTAGATGGGTCCCCATGCTGAGAGGGGAAGTGTACACAAGCCCCCATCCCTAATCCAGAAGCTATCTCCAATCAACAACCACACATAAAGGAAAAATTAGTTTTCTACAACTGAGGCTTCACTGGTTATACAAACCACACTAAGGGCAGGTCCCATGCCCAGTAGTAGATGGCCAACACATGACAAACTCAATGGTATTTGGGGAGGGTTTTCTCTCTCTCTCTCTCTCTCTCTCTCTCTCTATATATATATATATATATATATATATATATATATATATATATATATCTTACAGGCCTTTTGCTTTGTTGTGACTTTCAAATCCACTGGGAAAGACCAATGACTTAGACTCAATTTAGATTACATGAGTTTATTCTCATTGCTAGCAGAAGGACAGCAGCCTTAGAGACAAACAGCATACCATGCTGAAGAGAGTTAAAGGAAGTGTTTATGAAGGTGGATATCAAAGGCATACATTATAATTATCTATGGAATTCATAAGTGGTCAAGAAAATTGTTTTACAACCCTCAGTTGTTTCTCTTTCCTGTTGTATATACAGTAGTAACTATATTATAAATAAATATACTGTAATATACATAAACAAATATACTATATGTATGTATTATATAATATATAAAGAAATATGCTATAAATATTTATAGTAATAAAAAGACCACTTATCCCAGTCCCACGGTGGTAAGTGAGTTTACAAAAGCAGAAAGCAAGAACATCATTATTCTAGTCCTATCTCACCTGTAGGCCACTAGGATCTCACAGGCATTCCAGGGCAAAGGTCAATGGCCCTTGAGAGATACATGGTACCATATTAACTTTCTTTAGCCATCACAGGGGAGTTACATGTAAATTATTATACAGGTCTGAGGACTCTGGGGAAACAGTCACTAAATGACTAGGACAGAGCAGGCAGTAACAGTGTCATCAGGTTAGGACTGGCTGTCGTGTCCCCACAGCATGTGTGTGTGTGTGTGTGTGTGTGTGTGTGTGTGTGTGTGTGATCCAGTTTTTTGTTTTTATGGGACTCCCGTGTTTGTCTCTGCCTCTGTATGTGTTTCTTGTGTTTTTTTTCCTTTGGCTCTTTTTTTTCTGTTTGTTTGTTTTATTCTGTTCCAGTTTGTTTGTTGTTTGTTTGTTTTACTTGCCTGTTTTCTAATGAGAGAGAGAAAGAAATGGTATAGATTTGGGTGGGTGGAAAGGTAAGGAGGTTCTGGGAGGAGTTGGGGGAGAGGAAATGGTGGTCAGAATAAATTGTATGAAAAATGTTTATTTATTCAAATAAATAAATAAATTGACATTGTTAGGCAGTCTCAATCTCGGCTGCTGTAATCAGTCAGCCCTTTGTTAAAGCACTCACTGCTCTTCCAGTTCCTCTTCTCCAGGATAGAAGGGTCTTGCAGATAGCACACCCATCAAGCAAGAGTCCTCAATGGCACCAGCTGCACAGATGGTTCACCCCGGAGACACAGATGATCACGTCATCACACTTGATTTCTGCATCCGCATCAGGAGCTACTGGGCCTAGCCTGTTTGATACTTTGGTGCTGCCACCATTTTCCACATTCAGTGATGGTGCCAAGAGGCAGGGTGCACGCTCCCCGCAGCACATCACAGATTCAGGCTCTGGTTGCCTGACCCCTGGCAGTGTTGAAGTAATGTTTTTTTGAAAGTGGACAGACCACAGCCCCATAGAAGTGCTTCCTCGGCATGGCCAGGGTGAGATCCTCCCAGCACTGGAAGGCTAAGCCCTTCTGCAACAGAATAATCCACTTGTTCCCATTTTCGTCTTCACTATACTTCCACATGGAAACCCTTCATTGAAAATTCCTTCTTTGAAGAGATAGAAGTCACTGTGCTCATCAGTTTCCTGTGGGTTAGAGCCTCTAACAGTACCCCAGAGCAGCAAAGGTTTAGGCCTGCTTGATGATCTTTTCCCAGTTCTATAGGACAATGAACAGTCCCAGGTTCTTCTGGGTTACCAGGAAGTAGATTGCCATACAGGGGATGCTGTATTCATCCCTCCTCTTATGCTATTCTGATGTTGTCTTGTCCCTTTCCTCCTTCTCTCCATCATTCTGTATGGAGTGCTGTGTTCTCCATTCTGATCAAGATCCTACTGTCATCTTCTTTCAAGGTGTCAACCTTCTTCATCCTCTCCTCACTGCTGTTGATCCCAATGTGTTTGCTTCTCCACCTCTCACAAACCCATTCACCTTGTCTCCAGAAAACTTCTCTGAAATGGAAGGTAGAGAAGACAGTGGCAGTAAATTCCCACAAAATCAATGGAGATCTCAAACCCATGGGGCAGGCAGGTGCAGATCCCTCTTAGAGCCCAGCTGCACCAGTGTAGCAAAAAATGGTCTACTCCAGAGGAAGCCAGAGCCACCGCCCAGATGAACCGCTATTCAAGATACAGGCTGTGGCGCTGCTGTCGTGGTCAAGCCACACTTGACCTACACACTGCAACCCCTGCAACCAATATCTCTGCTAGGCTGTGCCCTGTGTCCACCCAGGAGCCAGAACCCTAGGCTCCTACCTAGGACTGGGGTAGCCATCATGGCTTCTGCCATATGGCACACTGTAGATTGTGATTGCATCCTACATAACCACTAATTTTTCTCTTGGTGAATTATACTGATGCATATTGATACCTTATCCATAACAGCTGCAGAGCTCCTTTATTTCCAATTGCATAAAAGATTTTAAAATAAATACAATGTATATAAAATAAAATATACTCAAATATGCAGTTTTTTATTTCCATTTTCATCATTCAGCCAGACTCTGTCCATAACCCTCTTTACTACACTCATTATTTTTCATTTTTCATTCTGATTTTCTGAAAATGATCTTTCTAACATTAAGAACAGATGCTGCATACAGTTTTGTGAGTATGGCTGAGCTTCTTCTCTTCCCTCTATCTTATAAACTGCTCAGGGTCAGGCTTGTGTTTAGCGCCCATCAAGTTGCTTTCTTTTCTTTCCTTTTGTTCCCCCAGAGTCTTGCCATGCCCCTGTGGTGGTTTGAATAAGAATGGTCTCTCAGTTGCAAGATAGTATGAATGTTGAGTCACATATAGACCTTTAAACTCATGGAGTTGGTTAGATAGTAGAATGTTAAAGTCAGGGGCCAAATATGTATAAACTGGACATTGGGAAGGTATACTGGGCCATTTAACTCTCATAAATGTGGCATATTTATATCTATTGTTTTGTATAATACTTACTGTTATAAGAGAAGGAACCATCTGTTGGACTGAAAGGGGAAACTTCTGGGGGGAAGAGGGTGGAAGGGCGGGATAGGAAGGGGGAATAGGGAGGGGTTTGTTACTGAGATGTAACTTGAAGAAAAAAAAAATAAAGTATTTATTAAAAAAAAAAAAAGAATGGTCTCATAGCTCATAGCCTCATATGTTTGAATGCTTAGTCACCAGGAAGTGCCACTACTTGAGAAGGATTAGAAGGATTAGGAGGTCTTGCCTTGCTGCAGTAGGTATGGCCTTGCTTGAGGAAATGTCTCACTGAAGGTGGGCTTTGAGGTTTCAAAAGCCCACACTAGGACCAGGCTCTCTCTCTCTCTCTCTCATGTTTGTGGATCAGCAACTTCTCCAGCACCATGTCTGCATGCTGCCATGCTCCCTGCCATGATGAGAATAGACTAAGCCTCTGAAACTGTAAGAAGCCCTCAAGTAAATGCTTTCTTTTATAAGAATTGTCTTGGCGATGGTGTCTCTTCATAGAAATAGACAGTGACTAAGACAGTACCTCAGGTTGGCCTTGAACTTTCTATCCTCACACCTTAGCTTTCCAAGGGCTGGGATTACCCTGTGGACCACAGCACCTAGCCAGTGCCCACATTTGATTCAGGTATTGTATCTCACTAAAGTCTCTACAGATCATGGACAACAAGGAGACACAGGCTGACTTTGTGAGAGCAAAGAAAGGACAAGTTTAGGCTGTAGTTACAGAGAGGATCTGAGGGGACAGCCCTCAGGGATTGCAAAGATAAATTGACAGAATACCAAGAGACTAGCCTTAAATTTCTATATTCTTGAGCTCTGTGTGGCCCAGAGGGTGGGAACCCTGGGTAGCTTTCTTGTCTCTGTCCCCTCTGGCCCTGCCCCTGCTATCATCTCCACCCTCCTTTTTGGGATGGCTTTAATTGTAAGCTTGGGGACTCTGGTTCCAAAGTGGGCATTTATTGGTTCTCATGAGAGTTCCTTACTCAGTTTTTGTATTAAGCTCCTTTGTGGGCAGTAGGAGGCAGGTGAGAGACAGATGCTTGAGAGGGCCAGGCGGCCATCAAGGAGTGGCCTCCAGTTCTTAGAGGCTGGTTCTGATCCATCACCACCATCTCATTAGCTTGGTCTTTCTCCTTCTCTATTCCTTTGCTTTAATGCATAGTAATTATACTTATTTGTGGATTGAGTACAATATTTAATATATACAATATATAATGATAAGATTGTGGAAATTGGCATATCTACCACCTCAAATATTTATTATTTTGTCAGCTTTCTCCTTGTGACAAGAGGCTATTCATCTGAGACACGCTGTCTGAAATAGAGTCCCCAGGGTGGTGTAAAAACCCACAGTCTGGCTGAGAGGTGGGTGCAGCTGGGGAAGGAGAACAAATCTGCAAAGAGCAGCTACTTCCTGTCCTCTTTTGCCTAGTAAGGGCAAGCACAGAAAAAGGACAATAAAATTATTTTGGGAGAAGTTCCTCCACTGGATATCTGTGTTGAATTTGTTTTCCTGCAGGAAACTGGATGAAAGGTAAGTGAAGGCCTCTTTCCTGTCATCTGACCAGCACACGTGGACGTGCACGCACACACACACACACACACACACACACACACACACACACACGAACACACACACACACACACACGGACACACACGGATACATGGACACATGGACACTTTCATTTTTGTGATCCCTATTACCAGTAGTTGGCGCATTTTCTCCCTTCTATTTATATATTATTATATCCTCTTCCTATCTTGTCTGCATCTCTCATTGCTGAGTCTTTTCTGTTTTTTAATGAAAGGAAAGAACAGGAGGAGATAGCACTTTCTATGATGTGGGGATAGAATGACAGCTTAGTGGGTTCTGTTCATAATACCAGAAAGAAATAAAATTGTATTTATTTTTCCTTTTAAATGCAAGTTTCAATCTGGTATGAGACTCAAGAGTCATGTTTGAGACCCAGTGACTTGTGGATCATCTGCAGGGGTAACCAGAAGGACAGACAGATATGCTTTCTGACCCCTTAGGCTCATTATCATCACTCTGGGGATTTTTCCTGAGTCTGGAAGAGTCAGACATGCAAGTTTAATATTCACCTAAACTTGGAAATCTATACCAGTTAAATGATTAGAAAACTTACTTATTATAAACTGTTATATTCACTATTAATAAACATTTTGTCCAGCAGGAAACAAATTCTGTTCATTAAGATTAATACAAACTTCTACAAAGTTTAAGAGTTCACATTATGGACTTTTGAGTATGCCAAAAAATAAGAGAAAATAGAACTGGGTTTTCTAATTGATAATTTCTCCCAGAGAGGTTAACTTGTTCTCTTAGGATATGTTTTCCCAGTAATAACCTGATATGATGTAAAGTATCTATACCACAGTGTCAAAAGCCCTGGCTCCACATTTCTTCATGCAAAGCAGTGCAGGCATCTCTTCAGAGTACATCCTCGTGGAAACAGTATCCACTTGAACAGTTGATGCACTTCATCACTGAACCCTGCAAGGTCAGGATGGATGACACAGTGTAGGAAGCAATAGTGGATTCAACTTTTTGCCATCTACAAACAGCCTATCACTGGGACAGAGATCATTGCCTCTTCTCTGAAGAATAAAGGCATATTTATGATCTCAAAATATTTGAGTCTTAGCTCTAGGCTCAGTGAAAATCTCCACTTATCTTGAATAACAGGATCCTTGGGTCAAGCTCATCAGAACTCAGCTTATGCCAGGTGTGGTGGCACACACATTTAATCCCAGCACTTGGGAGGCAGAGGCAGGTGGATCTCTGTGAGTTCGAGGCCAGCTTGATCTACAAAGTGAGTCTAGGACAGTCAGGGCTACACAGAGAAACTGTGTTGAGAAAAAAGAAAGAAAGAAAGAAAGAAAGAAAGAAAGAAAGAAAGAAAGAAAGAAAGAAAGAAAGAAAGAAAGAAAGAAAGAAA
>CAJQZJ010033682.1:126488-145348 GCA_907164525.1 Lophiomys imhausi | reverse complement strand
TTTGCAATCAGGCACATTGATATTGGTCATGAAATTATTATACCAGTTATTTTTTGTTAGTATATATTCATTGTAAGAAGTGGGTTTTGTTGTGACATTTTCATAGAGGTAAAAACTATATAGTTTGTTGTGCTCTACTAAAAATAAGCTGGGAATTCCATGAGAGCAGGTGTCAAGTCTGTCACATTCACATTTGTTCCATGGTCCTGCCCTCCCATAAGCCTGGAGGAATCTCAGCTCTTGGGAAGCAGAGGTCAAGGGGTCAAACATTAGTCTTCTCATCCAGGATTGGTCAGTGAGAAGATGGACTTACACATGTGACCAGACACATAATGTCAAAAAGGTAAAACTTTGAACAGAAAGTTCATTGTAAAGTCTGGGACACTTTTAGGGTGAAAAACAATGGACCATGACTAGAGAGGGATGGTGGGTGTGATGAATCTAGACTCCGGTGCTGTGTACCATAAACTATGCATCACGCCTCCTGACCAGACAAATATCCCACAGGGTTTGGGATGAGTCCTAGCTCCCATGTTCCATCAGACATATGGAAGCAGTGTATTCCCTTCCTCTGAGTTATAAACTCCCTGGGGCCAGGATGGTGTTTACAACAGTGTTTTATTTTTTGTTTGTTTGTTTTTGCTTGATTTGCTTTTTGTTGGCAGCTAAAGCTGTCCTGGAACTCGCTATGGAGCCCAGAAGTGCTTGAGAATTATGGTCCTTCTACCTCAGTCTCCCATGTGCAGATAGTACCTGTATATCCCAGTATAGCATATCAGTAGTTCTCTGCATATTGCTCACAACTCGCAGGTGTAAGCTGGCTTCATGAGGGCAAACAAAGGTGTAGACTGCCATGCAGTGTAGGCTCGAGGAGGAAAGCCACAGTTTTGGAGACCCTCTGAGGTGCCTTTCCAAGGATGTACTGAAATGGAGAAGGCAGATATACTGTGAAGAAACTTTCCCCCAAACTCCTATATTCTTCTGTTCTGATTGGTCCTGGGGACCTCCCTTGGCCAGTTTCCTTATGGTGTCCCTACTGGCCTTCGCTCTTCCTTTGGGTCTTTCATCATCAGCTTGGGAGCTCCAGTTTCAGGGCTGGCATTTGTGGCTTTCATGGGAGCCATTGCCTTCATCTTCCTCACTTACTCTCTGTGGTAAGTTCCTGTATGGACAGTGACAGTTCTGTAGCTCAGATGAAGAGACAGGTATTTTTTGTCATTATACCAGTTATTTTTTGTTAGTATGTATTCATTGTATACTAATGGCAGGAGTCAGTGGATAGATGTGCAGAAGCTAGGTCAGACTGCCTGCACAATATTGTCTCCTTTTCTCTCTTGCTGCCCATTTTGTAACTGACATATTACAAGCTATAGTAGGGTGCTTTAATACTTGTAAAGATAAGATCATGCATGACATTTTGGATATACATATACATCGCGTGAGGAATTTCATGTTTCTTTTCCATTCCCATCACTGTGAGAGGAGGTTTTTGTCTCTTTAGGCCCCACAGTCTGCTGTGGAGAGTCCCCAGAGTGACATGAGCTTCCCTAGATGAGTGGTTGGTGGAGACTAAGGAGGGAGATCTGATCACTGGGAGCAGCTATTCCCTGTCCCCGCAAGCAAACACAGGAAAGAGACAATAGGGTTATTTTAACTCTAGAACTCCCCTACAGGATATCTGTGCTGAGTTTGTTTTTCTGCAGGACACCCAGCCAAAGGTTAATGAGAGCCTTTCCATTCCGATTCACCGTTTCTAGAGCAGCTGTTGGCTCATTTTTCAGTTTCTATTTATGTATCAGCATTTCCCTTTCCTCCTGTTGTCTGTCTCTCTCCAGTGTATCAGTGTGGCTTACTTCTACTGTTCTTGGGGGGAAGTGGGAAGTGAGTAATTTCCCATGCTCTCCTCTTTTACCTAATTCTCTCCTGTCTTTCCTTAATGTCTTATTAACATTTCCTCACCTTTCTTCTCTCTGTTTGTGACCATCGTGGTTCCCTGAGTTGAAGAACAATACGCAGTAGGAGGGCCTGGCACAAACTAAGAGAAGTAAAAGTGGAGACCAAGAAAGTGCTGAGATGAGAAACAGAGTAAGTTTTCTCCAAAGAACAGTGTGGAGATGAAGTGGCTTCTTAATGCTCTTATTCAAAAGAAGCAAAACAAAACCAGCGCCTAAATGCCAAGCAGAGAGAGTTGAGACACGTGAGCTGAGACAAAATTTTCACAAGGTTGTTTTATATAATATAAATATTACTCATCCAAAGAATTTTTGGTAAGAGCATACCACAGTCACTGTTTTAGGAGCCTGGAACCATTACAGTATGCAAAAGCAGCATCAGGAAACATAAGGTTTGGTGAGGAGACCAGAAATCAGCAAAACATATTATGCCCTGGTATTGCTTGCTGGGGCCACACAAGGCAGACAAGAGACTCGGGGCTTGCCTTCTAAATAAAAGGTATTTAGATTATGAATATACAACACCTCCTGTGGATGGTGGAAGAATTGTTCAGGGCGCTTTACCTAAGCCTCTAGGCCATTCAAGGGCTACAGAACTGTGTTAGAATTCAGTGGCTCAGAGTAGCCTCACCTACTAGGAAAGCAAATAGCCACATGGGGGCAGCAGAGATCTGACTCCAGCCAGGTTAGAGAGTAAGAAGGGGATCCAACTTTGAGTTTGTTTTGCTTAGTTTTAAGTTGTATATTTTTGTATTTTGCATTGATTGATTTGGGTTTCGCTTTTTGGGGGATGGAGGCTCTTGTAGCCCAGTTGTCACTATGTCACAAGGATGAGCTTGAATGCCTGATCTTCCTTCCTGTCTGTACCTTTCAAATCCTGGGTTTGCAAACACGCATCAGAATGCCAAGCTTTGGTTTTAACAAACGATATTAGACATTGTTCTGCTTAGGTTTTCTTCACTGTTTTTGTTCAACTATGAGCTTTTGTTATCAGTAAAATAGCCAGAAACATTTTCATAGGGTTTTGAGCTTAGCCTTGAAATGAAGATCCAGTGTTATATAAAGAGAGAAGAATGGAGTCCCAACCATTCTCTCTTTCCTTGACAGGTTTCACAGATTCTGTGCATCCATGTCCTCATCTATTAAATGGACATGAAGGTAGAACCAGGGTAGATCATTTTCTCAGTGTGTGTGTGAGACCCCACTACAATGTCTAAAGCTGCAAAAGAAAAAAAAAATAGTGTTTGCTTCAGATTAGTTTGTTTGTTCAATGGAGTTTATGGTTCTCGCTCTTGTTTAATGTTGAACATTGGATCCAGGGCCTTCTTCTACTGGACACACCCTGCCTGTGAGCTCAACTCCCAGCCCTGTTTTTGTTGGCTTAAAACCAGCATGTCTCCCACTGTCTCATGCTTTGAATGCTGTTCCCCAGCTGTTGTTATTTCAGTGGGCCATGAGGTCTTTAGGGGGTGGTCCTAGTTAGTAGAAGGAAGTCACCAGGGGTGGCTCTTTGAAGGTTGTAAGCCAGTCCTGGCTCTGTCCCCACTCTTTCTACTTTCTGGTCCATCATGATGTTAGCTGTCTGTCACATATATCTGCAACCAGGGACTAAGCCACTCTGCCCAGGCTTCCCTGGCCTCTCTCAAATCATGAGCTCAATTAACCTCTCCTTCCTTAAGCTGTTTTCCTTAGATACTTGGTCACTATCATTGCTAATTAATATGAATGCTGCTCAACTCCTCGTGGCTATATCCTTAGTTAGTTGGAAATAATACAAAAATAAATTTCACCTGTCTAAGTGTCCCAATGGAATGGTAATCCTGAGACACAGGAGCCACAGAACTTTGAGAGGAAGCCTCCACAACAGAGGCACTGCAGCTCCCAGGGGAGGGTATCCCCAGATGAGCTGAGGAGCTCAGGAGTCTCAGCCCCACTCCACTTCTTCCATTCTTCTCTTCTTCTCTTCATTACTTCTTGGCTTCCTCTGATGAGAGAGAGTCACACCAGGCAGAAAATCTCTTAAAAGAGATTTACTGGAGGGACAAATCCATGAGTGGCTGGCTGTCTTTGCTCTCCTGAAAGAACAGTAGGGAACTGAACAGTAGGCAGGGCTTACATCTGATTTCCTAGGGGGCGGAGCTTTTCAGGACAGAGATTTCCAGAATGGAGACTGGGGAGATTTCAAGTCCTGAGCCTGGGGAGCTCAGGTATTGGTGAATTTTCCTGCTCAGCAACTGATGGCTTTTTCAGACTTTTAACCTAAAATTATCATAATCTGGGATGGTACTAATTGAGGGACTGGAGATGATCTTTGTGACAATTACAGAGGCTGGAAATGCTGTTATGACAGTTAGAGAGATCTGGGAAAGGGGGTTGGCTGCTGGAGCTCCTCAGACAGGGGCCTGGCCACTTTCCTGCCTTGAAGGTTTACAAGGTTTACAAAGTGTACAGAGGGAATCCATGACAGGGAAGCCTTTCCCTGCAACTTAAGTCAGCATGAATAGCTAACAGAGACTGGAGAAGAGATCCTGACACCGTGGACAGCTCCTGGGGTGCATCCCACTATGGCAGCAGGCTGAGGCAAGAAAGAAGGTACAGGCACCACATTGTGGACAGCCACCCTGGTGGCATCTCACAATGGCAGGACACTGAGGAGAAGTAGCTGCTCTGACAGATGCTGCCATTTTGACAGATGCTGCCATTTTGACAGCTCCTGTGACTGCAGCACAGGCTGGCTTGGGAAGAAGGGGTGGCTCTGCTTTGACAATTCTTTCAGTGCACCACTCAAGGACTACAGACAGTTCTATTGCCTTGGACTCTGCAGGGCCTCTGAGGTCTCCCTGCAGTGGTTGCTGAGAAGTGCAGGAGACCTGGCTCTGGGTCTGATACTGGGAGTAGTGAATGAGTTCCTTAAAAGTCATTCAAGGAAGGGGCTCCCACAGCTGGACTAAGGGCTGATGCAGCAGCCCCTTACAGAGCAGCCATTTAATGATTTGTTTGTTGTCTAGTACTTCACCTACACCTGAGGGATGTGGTTTGACCTTTTACCTGGACTTTCCATGCAGCTGGGACTTGCTGTTCTTTCCTGATTCTGACGCTTTTGTTTTCCACTTCTGCTTGCTGTTTGACTCTGTAATGAGGTGGAAGTGTGATTCTCACGATCTTGTTTTCCACACCTACTTGATGTCCTCAGCCTATATAAGCAGCTGAACCTTTAGTAAGGTTTGTCACCTTGATCAGAGTCTGCGTTGGTGTCCCTCTTTGTGTTCTCTGTCTCTCCGATTCCCAGCCCCCTGTGCAGGTGGGACAGTCAGTAGCTGCACGCGACTACAAAGGGCTCAGGAAATGACTTGGCTATACCAGTGGCCAGTTTAATGTTCTTGAGAGATGTTCTCTGACTTCCACGGGCAGCCCAAGGGGCCTTCAAATAAGCATGTGCAGACAGCCATACACTCACATACACACACAAGCATACACATACACACACTCACAATTCACCTTTAATATAAGAAAACAAAGATTAACAGGGTAGCAGAAGATGTTTCAATGCATGTGTATACTCTACTGTGCCTAAATCTGCCTAAACATATCTAGTTTCAGATGTTTATTGTTTCCTTGTAGAAACATCATTATAGTCCCTTTTTTTCTAGCTATTGAACAAATAGTATATAAGTGTTATCATATATTGGAATTTTCTTTAAGAAGACTTAAAAGTATTCAAAGGATTGCTATTGAGAATTCATCATTTTGATAACGTGTATTTATGGAAGTTTTACTGTCAGATCACTGTCAAAGGAATGATGCATGGTGAACAATACCTTGGGGAAACTGAGAGAGGGTCCAGTAAAAAAAGGCAGAGGGCCTTTTACTCAGGCGCATTTTGTTCACTGGATTGTTCTTGGATGTGATTTCATGCCTCCTGCAACAAATATTTGCATTCAATTTATAAGACATGTTTGTTCTTGTTGGATATCAAAATATAGCCAGAACCCAGTCTGGTCACTTTACCCTGAATCTGGATATGGCCTTCTGACTTGCTTTCCTGCTTTCCTGGTTGTAATTGATAGTACATGGCAAGCAACTGTGTTTAAATTGGTCTGTCCTGAGAAAGTTCTGGGAAAGGGCTGCTCTGTTAATATTGACAATGTGCTTACTGCTGTTTATTTATGTGTTTTTTGTGATCATGTTTTTCTGACCGTGTTTTTCTGAACTCAAACAGCCTTCCTTGGACCATTGCTTTCTTCGTTACATTTGTGAATAAAAGTACACTGAGACTGAAGTAAGGTTGTCTGCAGCATCACACTGTAGTCTGCCCCATTCTTCAGGTCCTCAGGTCCTCAGATCCCAGGTCCAGCAGACAAGATCTTCATAAGTCGACCGAAAAGTCTACATTTTATTATTTTATCTGCATTGTCTCACTTGTAGGAGCAAAGTCTTCCATGGATTTATATATATATATTTTTTTTTCCCTGCAGACTCAGCAATGCCTGACATTTAAAGCTATACATGCCCATCAGGCCAACTTCAGCTGCATCCCATGCATTTTAGTATGATGTGATTCATCTTCATTCGCTTCCTAGCTTCCTTTTTGATCCTTCCTTCACCTGTAAAAATAAACAAAGAAAATCAAAGGAAAAATCAAATACAGGCTGTTTACTCAGAGCTTGTAGCAAGGAACTCAGCCAGCTGTGCTTAAGTTTGGCAGAGATTAGAAGGTGGGTAGGGAATGGGAGTGATTTATAATGGAAAGGGGAGAGACCTCTGGGTGTTGGCCTTAAGAGGAAGATTAGTTGAAAAGGGTTTCATGTGCTTCATTTCAGGAACACATTTGACATTCTCTGGGGGATCTGGTGACTTGGAAGCAGGGGCATAAAAACAAGAAAAGTTAATCAGCTCTTCGGGTTAGCATACAAAGTAAGGGTTTAATCATGGCACCTCCACACACATCCTTAAACCTTGCTCTCATCCATTCCCCTCCCCCATTGCCATCCCCATTGACCCCTTTGCCACAACCAGTTCCTCCTTTTTCCCCAGTTAGTTTTAATTTCTTCTTTCATATTGCATGTAATCCACTACTATCTCTATTTTCCACTATCCATAAGATCTCTTCCCCTTTCATGATCCCCTGTCTGGTTTCATATATATAAGTCTTTACATATAAGTACACACACACACGTCATTCTAAATCTAGGCTCGCCGGGCAGTGGTGGCGCACGCCTTTAATCCCAGCACTTGGGAGGCAGAGGCAGGTGGATCTTTGCAAGTTTGAGGCCAGCCTGGTCTACAAAGTGAGTCCAGGACAGCCAGGGCTGCACAGAGAAACCCTGTCTCGGAAAAAAAAAAGAGAGAGAGAGTTCTAAATCTAGGCTCCACATATGAGAGAGTCAGAAAGATTAATACCAATCTTCTCTCATATACACATCACATTTGAAGCTAGCCTTCCCAGAATGCCTCAGGAAAGGCATTGAGTTGTGTTGACTCCTTACCAGGTCTCTCTGCATGTGAGCCAGATGGAATGCACGGACCACATACCACTTCACTTTGCTCCAGGAAACTTTCCTCTGGCCTTTTGTTTTGGATCATGTGCAGGCTCAGCTAGGTAACCTAACTCTTATCTTTACATATGTTGGATTGCAACTAGCACATGTTTGATGTCATCTAATTGATCTTTGTAATTTTTGTATTTATTGTTGCTGTTATTTGTGTATTTTTATGTATGGGGGAGGATAGTTATGCCATACCATATGTGTGAATGTCAAAGAACAATGTTGTGGACTCGATTCTCTCCTTCCTCCTTTGAGTGGGTTCAGGAATTTGATTTTAGGTCTCCAGGCCTGAGTGGCAAATGCTTTTACCCATTGAGCCATCTCACCAGCAAGCTAACTGATCTTTCAAAACCCCTCTGATACACAGTCAGGTCCTGAGGAGAAAATCGGGTGTACCACACCTGTCCCCTTAGATGACACCTCCTAGCTTCTCCTTCTAAGTGTTTTATTTGTCACAATGGCTAAGATCAAAAACTCAAATGACAGCACATGTTGGCAAGGTTGTGGAGAAAGGGGAACACTCCTCCATTGCTGGTGGGAGTGCAAACTTGTACAACCACTATGGAAATCAGTCTGGCGATATCTTAGAAAACTTGGAATAGCTCTACCTCAAGACCCAGCATACCACTTCTGGGTATACATCCAAATGACTCCACACCGAATCACAAGGAAGTTTCCTCATTTATGTTCATAGCAGCCTTATTTGTAATAGCTAGAAACTGGAGAAAACCCAGATGTCCCTCAACTGACGAATGGATTAAAAAAAAAAAAACTGTAGTACATTTACATAATGGAATACCACTCAGCTATCAGAAACAAGGAAATCATGTGATTCTCAGCCAAATGGATGGAACTAGAAAAGCTCATCCTGAGTGAGCTAACCCAGATTCAGAAAGATGCACATGGCATCTATTCACTTATAATCGGATTTTAACCATATAGTACAGGATAATTATACTACAACCATGCACCAAAAAAAAAACAGGAACACAGACTTTGTTACCTGTTACAGAGACACTTTGCCCTATTGGTGCTGCCATGTAGGCCCCCAGTACATGAGGAAGTTCTTAGCCCACATATGACTGCTGAACTGGGGGACAGGGGACTGATATGTAGGAGCACTCCACTTTGGAAGAGTAGGATAGGAAGGAGAGGGAATAGAGGGTGGGGGGGGCGGAACCAGGAAGGATAGAAAGAGGGTACTGTGATGGAGATGTAACTTGAAGTAATAAATAAACACACACACACACACACAAATACCCCCAAATCTAACCCTTTCACACCCTCTAGGAAGAGAGACTTGAGAGCCATGTGCTTCTCCACCACCTTGTTTGGAATTTCTCTGGGGTAATTGCCTTGGAATGGAGAGATTGTGGCCATGTCTCAGGCTAAAAGAAAAAGAAAAAATGGGTCATATTCAAGATTCTGTTATGTTTACCACCAAAACTTCAGCCTTGAGAAGGGATTCATTAGTGAACTTGCAGTATGAGCCTTGAGTCATGAAGGAAAGACACTTGCATTTATGAAGACACTTAATCCCAAAGCCAAAAGAAACAAAAAAAAATCAATGAATTATCAGTTTTTAAAAATGAAACAAAAGATAAATCCAGTACAATCTCTCCACAGTGAGACTTGAAAGGCGGGTGTCTGTGGAGTGCGCAGACTCTGATCAATCGGTATCCACTCACCATTTTGGTTACCTCAACCCATCCTAGACCATCCAGGACTCTCCCCTGCCTTGATTATCAGATTTTTCACACACCTCCTTCTGGTATGGACATGTAGGAAGATCCTGACTCTGTGAACGTGCTTGAGCCCCAACTCTCTTCAACTCCTTCCATTCCTTTCCATGCCAGGTAGTGGTGGTGCTGCTCTCCCGACCACTCAGGGATTATCCAAGCAATCCTCTCTCTCAGCCTCTCCACTGCCATTGCTACTACTTCATACTCCATGTTTACACCCAAAGCAGACTCTTCTGTTGTCATCACCACCTCCTGAACCCCAGCCACCATCATGACCTCCTCTGGGTGATATCAGGGTGGTCCGAGAGGTGATGTCTCTGCCCTGACCTGTCCACAGGCATGCTAAAAATACACACCAGGATCCTCTATTGGGGAGCTGTGCGCAGGCCGTTTCTCTAACCAACTTGCCTCAGCTTCCTGCCTTTTGTCTCCCTTGAGGAAAAAAAAGCAAACTCCTAACACGTTAGGCCTTCTTTAAAATAACACCAGTTCCCTCTCTATACCCTCTCTTCATTCCCTGACTCCCGATCCCATACTTTCCTTGGTTCCCTTCAGGTTTCTACCATTCCTGCAACCAGCCATGCCTGGTCTCACATTAGTGTGCTTTATTCCTAGAAACAAACCCACACAGTGGTCACACCCTTGACCTCTTACAAGGCATGTTCTTTCCTGGGTCCTCTCCTACTTCACTACTTCCTCTTGTCAATACCTCCTGGTCATGTTGCATTTTTTCACTGCAAACATTTTACTGTGCTTTTAACTGCATTCTCACATTTATAGACCATTCTTTATTTTGGTGAGGAAGGTGTTGAGATGATAACTGAAAAAAAGGAATCGGGAAATAATCATAAGTCTCATCTGATTATTAAGAAATTTTTTAATTGGTATAAAAGGAAAAGAAACAAGTTATCTCTTAACCCAGAGAATAGTTGAAAGAAGGTGGTCTGTTATTGCTGGTGATCAAACAAAATAAATTAATGAACATAGAAAACAGGCTATGGCTAAAAAAAAAACAATTGATGCATGGTAGCGGTCTTTAAAAGAAAGCAATGGACTGCTTCATGGGGCAGATGTCCACGAACCATAAGGAAGAGCTGGCCTGGGAGTTTGGTGGAAGAACAACCCCATTTCCAGCTTGGACACACAAGACCAAAAATTCATGTACTTTTTAGCTAGACAGTATTTACTCTTTCTATCTTGTTCAAGACAAGTTTAGCATCACCAACCACCGTGTCAAGGAATTTTAAGCGCCAAGTGTACACTTTCAAACCCTGCATGAGAGAAGACCCAGGACCTCCTTTCACAGCAAAAAAGGATTCAGCACAGTGCACAACTTTTGCTACTTTGCTGTCATCCTTTACAAGGGACCAGAAATCTAAGCACTTGAGGTGGCCCTTGATGTCTTCCATGGGTGTGTCCAGCTTCTCAGCTATCTCTTCAATGGATTTGTCATCTAAGCCAAAATAGCTGCGGTATTCCTTCAAGCATTTTTCTTGTTCAGACAAATCAAAGCCACTCAACAGGGGTAGGAGGGGGACAAAGGACATAGCTGCTGACTTCACGACCTCCAGCCAGATCTTCTCCTGGAGAAAATGTCTCTTCACCTCGATAGAGGCAGCAGAGATATTAGGCAACAACATTGCAAACATATGGCGCTTGTGCCCAGGGAGCTCCTTCAGCAGAGTCTCCTCAAGCTTTGGGAAATCAAAACTATCCAGATCAAAGTTGGAGATCAAGAAGATGCGTGGTTCAGTCACTCCGATATGGCTGAGATTAGCCAGACAGTAGTCTCGAATCGCCTGAAGGACCTTCTCCTTTTTGAAGGTTTTGGGTTTGGTTTTTGCTTCATTGTATAAGTCATTGTCCACCTTGGTTCTAACAAAGTAGAACTTCTTCCCTGCATCCTTGATGTTCTGAGCCAGGAGAGCATCATTGAGGCTGAACCGAGAAGAAGAAATGATGATGAAGAAGTCATAGTTAGCAAATCCTATTGTGTCTAGATAAGTGTCTGGGAGGAAATTGGGAGTCCCAGTCCCTGGTAGGTCCCAGAAGGTCACTTTGGGAAACTTTGGATGCTGATAGGGGGTTTTATGCAGAGTGGTCTCCACTACGCCTACATTGGCTGACTCCTCTGCTTCATTACTCAGCCCTCGCAGGGCATTTATGAAACTGGACTTGCCAGTCCCAGACTCCCCGATCACAGCCACCTCCAGGAGAGCATTTTCTGCAGCAGTGATTGCTTCCTGAATCTGGCTCACGACATCACTCATTTTTCCCTCCTGCAGATATTTTTGAATACAGCTGATTGTTTCTGGAGAGAGCATGCCTCCTGCCTTACTGATTAACACAGAGTAATTAGGTAGAAATTCCTGGGCTAATTCTTGGAAATTCATTTTGGAAGGACCCTTTAGGAAGGCTGAGATGAACTGATCCATGACAGTTACCATGGAAGACCTGTGAGAGAGGAGAAAGATCAAAAAGGTAAGGAGAGAGGATTGGTACAACAGAACTACACCCTCAGGACACACTAGCCCCTATGGACCACAGACTGATTCTGTAACTCATATTCCTGGTACGTTTAATTGTCTCGACTGGAGAAGACACACTTATTCTCTATCTTATTGGTTTCGGTGTCTTGGATTCAGGAAAAGGTAACCATTCTTGTGCTATCAGAATAATGATCAAAAAGATGTCCACATAATAACCCTCAGAATCTGGGAATAAATAATTACACAACAGAAGTGAGTTGGGTGTTAGTTTTCAAGTGGGGCCAATGCTGAGCATTATCCAGATGATCTCAATTGCAAATTTAACTTTGAACTAATTTTGGGCTTCTGATTTCCAGAACTAAAAGAGAATACATTTCTGTTGAATCAGTTGTGCTACAATAGCTGCCCATATCCATGGAGTGATGACCGGTGATATTTCCACACAAGTATACAATGGCCAATGGTCAGATTAGCTTACCCACACCTCAAATACACAAATAAATTAGTGTTCCTAAGAGAGGAACAAAGGTTTTATCTAATGGAGAACAAGTGTCTCCTGCCTCGTGCAGATTCTTCAAAAACAATGTTCAAGACAAAAAAGAACAGCATGGTACTGGTATAGAAACAGACCAGTGGATCAATGGAATTGAATTGAAGACCCAGAAATGAACCCACACACCTGTGGTCACTTCATTTTTGACAAAGAAGGCAAAACTGTACAATGGAAAAAGAACAGCATCTTCAACAAATGGTGCTGGACTAACTGTATTTTGACATGTAAAAGAATGAAATTAGACCCATACTTATCACCTTGCACAAAATTGAAGTCCAAGTGGATCAAAGACCTTAACATAAAGCCCGACACACTAAATCTAATAGAAGAGAAAGTGGGGAAAAGCCTCGAACTCATTGGCACAGGTGTTAACTTCCTGATCAGAACACCAATAGCTCAGGCTCTAAGACCAACAATCAATAAATGGGACTTCATGAAATTGACAAGCTTCTGTAAGGCAAAGGACACTGTCATTAGAATAAAACAGCATCCTACAGATTGGAAAAAGATCTTTACCAACCCCATTTCCGACAGAGGGCTAATATCCAAAATTTATAAAGAACTCAATAAATTAAACACCAAGAATCCAAATAATCGAACCAAAAAATGGGAAACAGAGCTAAACAAAGAATTCACAAAGGAGGAATCTCTAATGGCAGTGAGACATTTGAAGAAATGCTCAACATCCTTAATCATCAGAGAAATGCAACTCATGATGACTCTGAGATTCCATCTCATACCTGTCAGAATGGCTAAAATAAAAAAATTCAAATGACAGCACACACTGGCGAGGTTGTGGAGAAAGGGGAACGCTCCTCCATTGCTGGTGGGAGTGCAAACTTGTTGGAAATCAGTCTGGCGATATCTTAGAAAACTTGAAATAGTCTTACCTCGAGACCCAGCCATACCACTTCTGGGTATCCACTCAAACGATTCCTCACCAAACCACAAGGACATATTCTCATCTATGTTCATAGCAGCCTTATTTGTAATAGCTAGAAAATGGAAACAACCCAGATGTCCCTCAACTGATGAATGGATTTAAAAATTGTGGTACATTTACACAATGGAATACTACTCAGCCATCAGAAACACGAAAATCATGCAATTCACAGCCAAATGGATGGAACTAGAAAAGCTCATCTTGAGTGAGCTAACCCAGACTCAGACAGATGAACATGGCATCTACTCACTTATAATTTGATTTTAGTCATATAGTACAGGAAAACAAAGTACATAGACTTTGTCACCTATTAATGGGACAATTTGCCCTAGGGGTGCTACCATGTAGGCCCCCAGTACAAGAAGGAGCTCTTAGCCCTCATATGACTGTTGAACTGAAAGGGGCTGATATGTAGGGACACTCCACATTGGAGGAGTGGAATGGGTGGGAGACTGAGGAGAGAGTGAGAGGGTGGAACCGGGAGGGGTGGAAAGAGGGCACTGTGATGGAATTATAACTTGATGTAATAAGTTAACATCATTTTTTTAAAAAGACAGAAAAGAACTAATTTTAGCTCTCAAACAAAAAAAAAATAAAATGAACATACTCATTTTATTATAGCCAATAACCCTGACTAAACAGGAGGCTAAGGCAGGAAGGCAACAACTTCAAGGCTTCCCTGGACTCCAGAGGAAGTTTATGAGCAGCTTGAGCAAATTAAGAAGACTATGACAATTTTAAGGCATAATATCAAACCACCCTCAGGCTGCTGGCAGGGGCCTGCCTGATGTAAAAAAGTCTCCCATGTGATTGCCCAGGACAAAGGAGGCCGTGATGCCAGGCCAGGTCCTTCTCCTGCCACTCTGGGAGTGCTTCTTGGGGAAGTGTCTGCCACCACCACTAAAGAAACATAGTAAGGTGAAGGGGTCCAGATTTTGAACACTGGCATACACACATGAAGACTTCATGCAACTTTATGAATAAGAAAAGGACCCAGACGCTGCTGAAGCAGGAGAGACTGATCTTCCAAAGAAGTCCCACGTGACAAGAGAAGTTGAAGTCTGCAATGTGCAGTGAAATTACTGCAAGCAACGGTGTGGATGATGTTTCCTTCTCTGAGGAATTATAAAGCTGTAGCTGTGCAAGACAGAAAAAAAGTGGATTCAGAGAGAACTAAGGGATGTGTATCCAGTGGCTCTTATCACCGTTTTCTTAATGACCCCTGTGCTTTGGTACCGTGTGCTGTGTGTTCCTCCCTCAAAGTGAGAGCCTGTCAGTCTGCCAGACGACCACCTCTCCTGTACCTGAACTTAACAGAACCAACTAATAATGGTAGCAGATGGGACTTGTTGACATTTTCATGATAAAATTGAATATTAAAGTGTTTGTAACCAACAATGTGGGCTCTGCTGCAGTGCGCAGAAAGTTGACAGAATGCCAGGAACCACTTATGAATTTTGTCTGTTTCCCTTTGTGCTCCACATTCTTACTTTTCAAGTTAAGAGCACAGAAAAACATTTGTTCACCTCTGCTCTTCAATAGAATAAAAAAAAATCTTACTAAAAAAAACTTGAGCAGTTAACTTGTATAAGCCAGATCATTCTTAAATTAAGAAATAAAACTTCTCCTGGCCCTAGAGGCATTGCAGATGTGGCTGTTATGTCACATATGCATTAGTAGGTGACAGAGAGGAGAGAGGCTGTGTCTGCAGTCAGTGTTCTGACATATGAACATCTGAGTGAATAGTAGACTAACATTCCTGGAAAAAAAAAAAGAACATGCTTGAGATCACCACCAGTTCAGTGCCAGAGGGACTTCACAAGGATCTAGACTGTGACAAACCACCAGTCCAGCACCAGGCAAGCACCAGATGGGTTCCCAGGACAGGAAGTAAGCCAGAGACTAGAAGAACACTGCCTAGTCCTGGATGTGTGGGTTGAGAGTGAGCTGGCCCCAAGGGTAAGATTATGGGAGAGCAGCACTGCCTTTTGTCTGCTTGTCAGTACTGTTGGTGAGGGAGAGATCCCCTCCCCTCCCTTTTGCCGTCATCACCAGTGGAGGACAGGAAATCTGGCCTTGATGGAGTCTCAAGAGCAGGAGAGCTGTCCCTGCCCCTCACATGCTGCAGTACTCGGGAGATCAGGCCCTACACCTTGCCTGGGCATCACAGTACACCTGTTCCTGGATATGGGGATTGCAGGCCTAGAGCGAGGGCTTTGGGTTATCCCACCCCAACATCTACCTCACGGATGAACTGCTGGAGTGCTTGAAGAGGCCATTTCTACAGACCCAACACTACAGGATCTCCATGACACAAGACAATAACAGGATATCTGAGAGGAGTCCCAGTGAAGTTCCAGTATTGACAAAGTAGCAGAAGCCAGAGGCTTCATACCAGACCAAGGAGGCATGTTAATGAATATTTGAAAGCAAAAATGTATGGACAAAAGGATATTGTGGGACACACTGAGAGATAAGCTTCCAAAATGAGATTTTTTTCTGTTGCAAGAGTGGAGGGTAGGTCTGAGGGGAGGTGGGAGATGTGTGGGAACAAGGTACATGTTATGAAATTCACACACAAAAAAAACAAAACAATAAAATGATTTTAAAAAGTAAAACCTCTAGAAATTTCTATTTTAAAAGTAATGTCACAGTTAAGCTTAGTGTTACTTGTAGTTTGAGTAATCTACTTCTCATGAGAATTTTAAGAAAGTTCTTCTTTCTGTGCTTTATACCCATAAAAGATCTACAGAATAATGTGTAAAGTGAGATATCTAACATCAAAACTCCTGTTTATGTTTTATGTTTATGACATGCTTACCTAATAATTTTTTATTAAAAATAGTTATTTTCATAACCTTCCAACCATCCCACCATTCCAACTCTATTCCTTCTTTGTTTCTTCTTTAAGAAAACAGACTGGCAAAGAAAAAAAGGCAAACAAGGATCTTTAAAAGGTACAAACTAACAAAAAAAAGAAAAAACTAAGAAATAAATTCACACACATACACACAAACACACAACCCATAAAATCTCAAAATCATAACCCATAATATACAACCAGAAAGGTTTAAAACATATGTAAAGCCATATGTGACCAAAAAGCAAATCTCCAAAAATAAACCTTTAAGTTAATTTTGTGTTGGCCATCTACTGCTACCTCAAGAGTAGTTTGTATACCCAGTGAGACTCCCTTGGAGAAACTAATTTTTCCTTGTGAGTAGTTGTTAGTTGGAGTACCTAATCGGTTGAAAATGAGAGCTCATGTCTACTTCCCCATCTCAGTGCTGGGAGTCTGACTGACCTGGACATGTGCAGGCCCTGTGCATGCCACCACAGTCTCTGAGAGTTCATGTGTGCTTCAGTCTTGTTGTATCTTGAAGACACTATTCTTTTTAACCTAACAAATCTTGAATGGTTATTTAATTACTAAATAGATATATTTTAAAAGATATGCCATATTGTCTGAAGAATTAAGGGTTTCCAGTTCAGTAAACAAAAATAATTGAGGTGTGCATCAGGAATTTTAAGTATGCCTTTCTAAAATAAGAGTGTTCTTCTTACTACCCTTAAACTATAACTCACCAAACTGATTTTCAAAAAATAAATTCTAGAAAATCCTGAACAGTATTGGTTCAGTTCTGCTCCTCTGACAGAATCTCAATGGGGTTTTTTTTGTTTGTTTGTTTGTTTTTGCAAGACTAGTGTTGTTTTAATCTGTTTTATTGATTCTTAAATTTAATATTATCTGATACCATTTAAATGATGGTAGAAGGGTCTGGAAAGTTAGGTGTATGATTAAGAGCACTCACTGCTCTTACAGAGGACCTGCACTCAGGAGGCAGGGGCAGGTGGATTTTTGTGAGTTCAAGGCTACACTGGTCTACAAATGAGTCCAAGTTAGGTTCCAGTACCCATAGTCTGTAATGCTAGTTCCAGGGGTCCGATACCCTTTTCCAACAGTACCAGGCCCACACATGGTGCACACACATATGCACAGGCAAAACACTTAAACACATAAAACAAAACTAAATAAAATTTTAAATGATGGTAGAAGCATTCACTTTTCTTGTTGCATTTTGTCATAGTGGAGGTTTTAATAAGACTTAGAATATTTAAACAGTCAGTGACACATGCCATGCAGGAGGAAGTGCAGTGGGCAAGTGAGCTTCCTGAAGATGGTCCACCGTCTTGCACAGCTGTGATGATATACCTCATAATAGCCCTGGGGAGTTTATCTCTGGATTGCTTCTTGCAGCTGCTGCGTCTTTTCATGTTTGCCATTACTATATTCCTCCTCTCTCTAGCAAGGTTTGAATTGGCATTGGGGAGACATTCACTGCCTATGGTCTGGTGTGACTGTTTCTTGGGAGACTGCCCACTCCGTTGGGCCATTTTCCTGCTGATCAATATGAAGATGATCTTTCGTAGAACAACGCTGTTTATATGAATTAATGATTTTACAGAATTCCTGATTTAATTGAAATAGTTTTAGGAAGCTAGGGTAGTTGAATAGGAAGATTAAGGAGATGGTTTAGGATCTTTTCCCACCTGCTTTTTAGCACAAAATCCAGGACATAACATGAAAATTAAAAACACATTCTTTTCACGGCATGTTGGCCCACGCTGCCTTTAACCCCAACACTCGGGAGGCAGGGGCAGGTGGATCTTTGTGAGTTCAAGGCTACCCTGGTCTACAAATGAGTCCAGGACAGCCAGGACTAAACCTTGTCTTGAGAAACAAATAAACAAAACATTCTTAATTACTATGAAAGATCTGCTAAGGTCAAAGAACAAGAACAAAGTGAGCCCAGATGCTAAGGGCTCATGAGGTTCACCTACAGGAGACAGTCTTATGATCAAAGACAGTAGTCGGGTTTCAGTGCTCACTGTTAAGATTGAGCTCGGTGTCTATGTAGAATCTAATTTCCTTGGTCTTGTAACTACAAATTTGCTGGTGAGTTTTTGGTATAGCACCTTGAGGACTGAGTACTGTGCAGCATACACAATGAATACATTCTTTTTTTTTTCTGTTGTCTCAAGAAAAGTAAAAAAATCTCTGACCTAAAATTCTCTAGTTAACTATACATTTTCTTTACTGTGGAAACAATATAGCAATAAGTAGATGATTGGCTACGTTAGGTGAAAAAGAATTGTGTTAAGTTAGAATAACATGATATCTATATCCTTTCTTGTAACCTCAAATTGCTACCTGCCACTACAAATGAAACTAACTGTTAAAAATATGACTTGCTCAAATTCTGTTAATCTGTAATAGAAAAACTATTACCTTAGGTTATTGATATATTATGGGAAGGAACCACATGAGATTACACGTTGAGTAAACAGATGTAGAATTTAGAATATATTTTTAAAAATATAAAATTTGGGATTATTATATATAATTGGAACTCATGATTAAGAAGTGATCATAATGTGGGGTTTTTCCTACATGGAGGATTTTATTTAGATATACAAGAATTAAAAATAACAAAGTTGTTGGAGCCTTGCCTCATCTGCCAACTGTGTGTGTATGAGTGTGCATGAGTGTGTGTATATGTCTGTGAGTGTGTATGTGAGTGTGTGTATGTGAGTGAATGTATGTGTGTATGTATGAGTGTGTGTGAGTGTGTGT
>CAJQZJ010033682.1:51363-126088 GCA_907164525.1 Lophiomys imhausi | reverse complement strand
AGCTGACATGTCTCGATATCAAAAAATCTTAAGTTAAGAAAACATCTTTGAATGCCATATTCTGCAGATCTCTTGAGGTTTTTGAAGATGCCCTATCTATCTCTTATATTTAGATACGCAAATATTGCTTATAGTATAGGAAAGATCAAGAAAAAAGGACAGATTATTGAACATGGCCTTATACCTTTGTATACTGATACAAAATTAATATTATATTTGGCTAAATTGGTATTGATCATTATATATTAATGCAAAATTAAGATTGTATAGGGCTACATCGGTATTGATCTTTGCATATTGATACAAAATTAAGATTATATTTGGCCACAATGGTATTGACCCTTGTGTATTGATGTAAAATTAAGATTGTATTGGGCTACATCGGTATTGATCTTTGTATATTGATACAAAATTAAGATTATATTTGGCCACATTGGTATTGATCTTTGTATATTGATACAAAATTAAGGGTAACGCTTCTTAAAGGTATTGTTCCTAGTAATACTTAAAAATGAAATGTCAAGTTTTGACCTCTTGCTACCAACCGACATAAACTGTTTAGAATAATTAAGAAACGGAAACTAATAGTCATGAAAACGTGTCATTTTGTTAGTTACTATGACAGTCTATCACAGTTATTTTCTAAGCTACTCAGAAATCAAGTTGGTAAGAGACAAGCAATATTTGCGTATCTCTGCTGTTTTTAAACAAGCATCAGCTTTTAGTTAAGCACAGTGCTAAGGGCACAAAATACTTAAGAGTTTGAAACACAATTCTGAGTCCAAGGCCAGTCTACATCAACAACATGGTAAAATCTTGTCTTTTAAAAATTGTCTTTGGCTATTTTCATGTTTTTAAAAACCTATGGTGTCTCTATCTGAAACTGAAGGGTCACTCTCAGCAGACTATGCTGGGAGACAACAGTTTGTGATCAATATCTGGGACAGCAATACAGACACTAACATTGCTTATAAAACCCAAAAGTGTGCTTTATCAAACTACAGAGTGTTTATGGACTTCTAGCTCATTGGAGCTGATAGTTTTATAATGGTTTTGTAGATTATCTAACACAACACAATGTAGAAAATATATTTTAAAAGGATCTTGTTTACAGAAAATGTTTATATAAAAATTCTTAAATGTAACCTATTTTAATGTGTCCTTAAGTAATATTTTAAAAACCAAACAATGACATAATTACTATATCATGGAAGCTGTCAGTGACAAAAATAAAAGCATTTTATTGGTAATGAAAAGTAAAAACAGGGCCAGGAAGATAGCTCAGGGGGGAACACCACACATCTGTTGACCATTTATTGCTGGAACCCACGTAAAAGGCAATATAAGACGCTCATCACTAATTTTTACACTCTTTGAGATAAGAGCCACAGGAGAATGGAGCCTGAAGCACGCAGGCCGGCTCCCTAGAATACACAGCACAGCCACAGAAACAAGAGAGACCAGGTCTCCATAAGACAGAAGGCAAGTCCAACTCTCCAAAATTGCTCTCTGACCTCTGTATATGTGCCATAGAACTTGTGTGAACACACACAATGCATTTTTTAAATTAAAGATATAAAAAAATAAAAGGGCTTGGACTGGAGCTTAGTGATTGGTCGAGCCCTTGCCTAACTATTATGAAGTCCTGGTTTCAATCCCAGTACAAAGAAGAAAGAGGAGACAGAGAGGAAGGAAGAAAAAGAAAAAAAAAAAAAAAACAAGGAGAGGAAGGGCAGGGAGAAAGAGCAAGAACAGGAAGAAGAATTATTTTATTTCTAGTTACTAATTTTATAAGGTGAGTGTTAGAACGAGTAGAGACCTTTAAGCATCTTTTGAAAACACATTTACTCTCAAGAATATTCTCAGTGTGAAGATGGAGGTAAAGGTGCCGCCTCTTACGGAAAAGGGCAGACATCTTCAGACCACAGCTAATAAGTTTTATGCATGTGCCGATGATGAAACATTACTTGGATTTTTGCTAATTATGAAAAACGGTCAGAGTTGTGACATAACTCCCTGGCACTGAAATGCTAGGCTCAGAAAATTCAGCTTTTTACAGTAAGTGCTGCATGGTTTACTATAAGAGTCACCCAGAAACATTCTACTCAGTCAAAACTTTTTCACAACTCTCATGGCACTACAGGCACCAAAATACAGCTCCAGAACTATGACTCCATTCTGTGGAAGGACGATAACACGACCTGCTGCCTATCCAAGTCTGCTCTGCCCTCTGCCCACAAAGATGAAACCCAGGTCACTGCAGAGGCAAAGGCTCTCTCACTCACCAGATCCAAAGAGTTTCTGCTGTAAATAATCAGAAACAATGTTTCCACAAAAGAGCAGAAGACACTGAGCCTGTTGCTCACGCCACCCACAGCACAGCCACCGACAACTGCACGGGTCTGCCCTCCTTCAGGAGAGCATCGGGGAGAGCAGAGGATGGGGACAAGCTCCGTGGAGTCTGGAGGAAAGAGCCCCAACTTAAGGAAAGCCCTGCAACTGTCTCTGTTGATAGGCAACAGATGGCTAATGAGTAAACTATGCATTTCAGGAAGTGAAAAGTGAAACTAAACCTTGTAATACGCTTTTGAGCAGTTAACCATTTCCAGGAAAAAGAAACTGAAAACTTTATGATTTCACCATGATCAGAGAATTAAAAGAAAACTGGAAGATTTGTGGCTAAAAGGGCAGTTTTCTCTTGGCCTGGGAGGGGTCCCTTAACCAAGATATTTGGGGAATGAGCTCTCTGAAGCCAGAGAATTCCTTGGGACAGGAATGAAGGACTGTGAGGACTTTCTAAACATGCCAGCCAATGACAGAAACACATATCCCAGCTGAAGTACAACTGTGACTTCCATCTGGCTTTCTTCTCAGGAGCACTGTGGCCAACTACCCTCATTTCAGCCTGAGGGCACACATGAACCTGCTCTCTCAGAGAGTCAGGAGCTACCAAGATGACTCAACATCAGGGATCAGATCAAACATGATGATAGAATCATCTATTTCTGAGGAGCTCATAGCGATTATTCCATGAGGTAGAAATTTTCCAGGGTCCAGGTATTGCCTTTTACCCTTTCTCAGTGAGTAGGAAGACCATGAGGAGGACAGGTGATGGTAAAGCTTGAGAGAATGAAAGGGACAAGCTGCTGGCCTAAGAAGAACCCTGAGTGGGTTCCCTGGATACTTGGAGGCATGTAGACCTAGAGATTGCTGATGGAGGAGAAAGATAGAGAGTACAAGATGTTCTTCAACCTTTACCAACCCTCCCCCCAATTCTATCAACATATCCTTTTATACCCACAGCCACAAGCTTCTTGTCACCTGAGTTCATTCTCCAGGTCTCAGATCTCCAAAAAGTCTAGGATGGTGTGTGCTTCTAAAGAAAATTACCTGGACCCTGCAGGCTATAATACCAATCTACCAGGCAAGATGTGCCCACTGATGCAATAGTGTCAAGACTGCTTAGGAGAGTAGCTAACAGCTCTCAGCTGGATTTGAAGCCTGCTCCAGAGGAAATTTATACCTGGTATTGAAAACAGGGTCCAAAACTAAGGTCAGAGGGCTTACTGGCCCAAAGGGAGGGCCTACTGATGTTGTCTTACTAAATAGCCAACTTGCCAAAGTGCCTTCTAAATGTTTATGTTCATATTCATAAAGGTGTGCTACTCTTAACCTTAAGCAGAGAATCTTCTTATTCTAGAGGTTGCTGGTTACTACAGATGTTCATCACTCTTCAAAGAGCTGAGAAAAGGTGACAAGAGAGAAGTGAGCTCTAGATGGAGTATCTATATTGAGCCTGAGGAACATCACAGAGGAGGTGGAAGAAAAGCTCCAAGAGCTGGGGAAATGAGGAGGTGTGGTATAAAGTGCCGCCCTCTGGACATGGTGTGGCTGTTGCGCATATAAGTTAACACTAGCTGTGGTTACTCTAACAAGACCTGCACAAGATCAAGTCAATCAAAATTTCAGAATATTGGCTAATATCACTGAAGAAAAATAGCTGCAAAAACCTTCAATTAATAAAAAAGACTGAATAGAGATACATCTCAAAAAGATAATCTATCATGATAAAATTGACTTTATTCCAGAGATGCAGAGAATGTCCAACATATGTAACTCAACAAGTGTAATAAATCATATATGTGTACTTAAAGACAAAACTCACTTGATCATCTCAATAGATGCAGGAAAGGCCTTTGACAAAATCCAACATTCATTCATTTAAAAAGGCCCTAGATAGGCCAGGCATGATGGAGTATGTCTTTAATTCCAGCACTTGGGAGGCAGAGGTGTGCAGATTTCTATGAATTTGAGGTCACCCTGGTCTACATAGTAAGTTCTGGAACAGCCAGGCCTACATAAAGTGAGGCTGTCTCAAAAAAAATTCCTAGAAAGAATCATAATTAAGGGAACATGCCTCAACACACTATAGGCTACATACAACAAACCTACAGCCAGCATTGTCCTAAGAGGGGAAAATTCAAAGCAATCTATTAAACTGGGAACAAAACAGGATTTCCTAATATCCCCACTCAATAGAGTGCTTGAAATACTAGCCAGAGAAATAAGACAAGAGAAGGAAATTAAAGGGATACATATAGGAAAAGAAGACAAGTGATCCCTATTTGCGGATGGCATGATACACATAAGAGGTCCCAAAAATTCCACCAGAAAACTTTCAGCAAAGTAACAGAATACAAAATTAACTCATCCTGAGTGAGCTAACCTAGTCTCAGAAAGATGCACATGGCATCTGCTCACTTAAAATTGGATTTTAGCCATATAGTACAGGATAACTATCCTACACCCAACACACCAAAAGGAACAGGAGCATAGACTTTGTTACCTGTTAGTGGGGCACTTTGCCCTAGTGATGCTGCCATGTAGGTCCCCAGTGCATGAGGATGCTCTTAGCCCTCATATGACTGCTGAACTGGGGAGGAGAGACTGATATGTAGGGACACCCCACTCTGGAGGAGCAGGTTAGGAGGGAGAGGGGATAGAATGTGTGGCGGGGGGGGACCAGGAGGGGTAGAAAGAGGGCACTGTGATGGAGATGTAACCTGAAGTAATAAATGAACATAAAAAAAAGAAGAAGAAAAAGACTATAATACTATTAACAGGAAAAAAAGATCAGTAGCATTTTTATATGTCAATAACAAACACACTGAGAATGAGATTGTGGAAACACTCTTGTTCACAATACCTCTAAACAATAAACTATCTAGGAATAAACCTAACATGCTCATCTCTCTCCCCCTCTTTCCCTCCATCTTCTTTTCTTCCTCTGCCTTTGTTCCCCTGACTCCCCTCTATTCTCTTGGAATGACTTACTCTGTTGTGCTTGCTGTCTGGCAAGCCTATCTTCAGGGCATGCTGACAATCCTGGAAAGAGTCAATACTGAAACCTGAGCCTGAATAACCTGGAACAAAAATTCTTTCTTCTCTTCCTAGGGAAACATCTGAATTTTCTTCTCTGTAAGATTTTCAAGGCCGGGCGTGGTAGCGCACGCCTTTAATCCCAGCACTCGAGAGGCAGGTGGATCTCTGTGAGTTCAAGGCCAGCCTGGTCTACAAAGTGAGTCCAGGACAGTCAAGGATACACAGAGAAACCTTGTCTCAAAAACCAAAAAAAAAAATTTTTTTTTCAATTGATTGATGGGGGCATTCACAGGATGGAAGGTCATCTGATGTATTCAAAGTCTCCTTATTTCAAATATAATCTCATCTCTAAAAACAAAAACCCCTTTATTGTAATGTCCTCACTGGGATTGACTAACTATCTGAGTACTGTGATCTGGTTGAGATACCATGTAAAATCACACTGCTGCTGAGGGAGAATAATCTCTGATAAAATACAAGACTTTAAGGCTTAAAATGGCTCACAATTCGATATATACTCCATGCTGGCAAAAGCACTTGGTCACATCCCATCCACAATCAGGAAAGAGAGCAATGGATTCTTCCTAGTTCTCACTCCTCTTTCTCATTTTTTCTATCTCAGGATCCTATGATGAGAGAATAGTCTGGCACAAAGTGAGGAGAGGCTTTCTCATAACATCAGTTAATGCAACCAAGATAATCCCCCACAGGTGCCCAAAAGGCCCATCTCCCAGGTGTTTCTAGATTCTGTCAAGTGGAGAGCTAACACAAACCACAGAAATACAAAATGTAATTAGCAAATCTATGTAGTCTGAACTTCCATTTCTTTAAACATCTTTTAATTATTTTGATTCACAAATAATTTTATCTATATTATGGGCACAGCGTAATATATCAACACAAGTAAACAATGTGCTCTAACCAAATCAACATACTTTTGTAACCATTACAGCATCATTTCTTAGTCTTTGATGAATTTCAGCACTTCTATTTGCTTATTTATGAATATATCAGAGGTTAACTCTTAAATTTCTTATGGTTTGAGAATTTCATACATTCATATAGTTTGGTTTTATGAAATCCACTCCATCATCCCCCTTCCTGTTCCACCCAACCCCACTGCCATGTTTCTGTCCCAACTTCATGTGCTTTTTTTTTTTGGCAGTCTCACAGCATAACACTTGTTGGCCTTGAACTCATTATGTAGACCGGGCTGGCCTCCAACTCAGAGATCACCTGCCTCTGCTTCTCCAATGCTAGATTTAAAGGCTTGTGCCACCACATCTAGCAGTGTGCTCTCTTAAAAAGTCCATTGAGTCCAGTTGGTGCTGCCTACATGCACATGGTGCAGGAGGATCTACTGGGTCAGGGGTAGCTTCTCTGAGGACTTGTCCCTGAGAAAGCTGATTCTCCATTCCTCAGAAGCCATCAGTTGTCACTGTGTCTTCAGATGTGGATGAGACGTCATGAGCCCTTCTCCCAAACGTGCTGGGGTTTCGGCTGGCTTGATTTTGTGCAGGTCTGGTGCATGTTCTCATGCCCTCTGACAGTTCGTGTATGCAACATTCCCGAAGTGTCCAGTAAATAGCGTTTCTCTGCAGAGGTTGACTACCACCAGCTCTTCAAATCTCTTCCTCCCCTCTTCTGCAATGATTCATGAGCTTTAAGGAGAGAAGTGTGACATAGAATTGCTGAAGACATAGCTCAATTATATGGCAATGTGTCACTGATGCATCATGAAGATACTGTGTGACATGAAAAGGGGAGAAAGGGTACCTCTATCTTTATCGCTACAATCACAGGAGACCAGTGGAGAGGATTCCTCAGAGTATCATGAGACTTCCATATTACAGTGGGACAAGTGAAGCATGAGTGTACTAGGGGTCTTAATGTCCAGGAGAAACCAAATCTGCTCAATTCAGAGATAAGGCGCATGCAATGTCTCTGAGAGGGACACGGTGGTTCTCTCTTTAGTCACAGAACAAATGATAGGTGACTTCATCATCCTGGATCAATGACAAAGCTTTGTCTGCTTTCATGTGTGGACTTGCTGTGCCTGTGAATGTGTGTGCAAGTCTATAAGCTGGTCTATGTTTCTACATGTGTGGTAGGTATGTGCTCTACATGTATAGTAAGTATGTGAAGCCATGAGCCACAAATTCTCTGCATGTAATTTCTTTTTTTTATTATAATGTTTATTTATTACATCAAGTTACATTTCCATCATAGTGCCCTCTTTCCACCCCTCCCGGTTCCACCCTCCTACCCTCTCTTCCCTCTCCCACCCATCCCACTCCTCCAATGTGGAGTGTCCCTACATATCAGCCCCTCTCAGTTCAACAGTCATATGAGAGCTAAGAGCTTCTTCCTCTTGCACTGGGGGCCTACATGGTAGCACCCCAGGACAAATTGTCCCCTTAATAAGTAACAAAGTCTATGTTCCTGATCTTTTTGGTGTATTGGTTGTAGGATAGTTATCCTGCACTATATGGCTAAAATCCAATTATAATTGAGTAGATGCCATGTGCATCTTTCTGACTCTGGGTTAGCTCACTCAGGATGAGCTTTTCCAGTTCCATCCATTTGGCTGAGAATTGCATGATTTCCTTGTTTCTGATAGCTCAGTAGTATTCCATTGTGTAGATGTACCACAGTTTTTTTATCCATTCTTCAGTTGAGGGACATCTGGGTTGTTTCCAGTTTCTAGCTATTACAAATAAGGCTTCTATGAACATAGATGAGGATATGTCCTTGTGGTTTGGTGAGGAAACAATTCATATAGGAAAAGCTTGTGGCTCATGCTGGTCTCCTGAATTGGCAAGGGTAGGGGCTGGTCTCCCTGTACCCATGTGTGGAGACAGGTATTTGGGCTGGGGTGACTACAGCCTGTGTGTAGTACATTGAGTTCCCTGAAGGTAGAAATAATCTTTTGACCCTTTCCTTCCCCCTCCCCTACACTGTGGAAGATAGTCACTTCTCCTTTGTCTGGCAAACTGGTAATGACAAACAGAGGACACCCCAGCTTCAAGTATGGATGGAGAATAATCCCTGCTATTGCAAGCTAGAGGGCTAAATAAATCAATGGCCAGGGGGCCATTCAGCACCATCTGATCTCCATCCACACTACCAAACCCCAAGTCAGCAATGTTGACTCACCCCATGGCCAGTGAATCCAAGAATAGTCCGAAGACATTGGAGTATTGGGGCGCTCCAGGAATTTGAGCTCAGGAGTAGTAGGAAACAAAGCACTTGTCATTTTTGTTACTAGCAAAACATAAGGTGATCTTCACAGTAGGCTTATGAACATGGAAGGACAGAGAGGGAATGAACTGTTATATCTTATCTTTGGTCTTGTAAAAAAAGAGCCAGGAATATCCCTCCCAGGCCTTTGCTTTTTCCACAAAGATAAGGTGGGCAGGCCAAGGCGTTTTCTTCATGTCTTTGTTTTCAAGAGCATTCACTTGTCATAATTTGTATAACTCATTCTAGAAGAATGACTTCTGGAAAAAAAACTTTCTATAATCTGTCCCACCCATAGTTCACTGTAAGCTCACAGCTGTCTTACACAGCCCCCACATGGCATTCTTGTAAGTTTAGCAAATAAGTGTGGATGCCTAGTTACATAACAGTACTGTGGGACCATGGACAAGGCTCCAGGTTAGAGAACTTACATGACATGTATGAGGCTGTGGGTTCCTCTCTCAGCACTGAAAATGACAACAACTCAAAATTCCTAAAAATAAAACAAAATAAAACGGTGGAAAAACAGCAAAGACAATATCAGGAAGGGTAAATCTCATGAATTGTTGCTAGGAACATGGAACGAGGCAGTCTCAGAGTGGCCAGAAATGACTGAAGAAAGAAAAAATGTAATATGAGTGCTCTGGATTTTGAAAGACGGAAACTGAAATGGCTGGAAGCCTCATGAGTCCACCCTCACTCTCTTATCCCATCTTCCCTCCATATATGGTCACACAGAACTCAGCCATTGACCATCTCATTTCACTCTGGCTTAGAGCTCATGTCTGTCCTTGAATGACCCTGAAGAGCACCGAGCTCAGTTGCATGAGCTATGAGTCATTCTACGGCCACACCTGTATTTTCTGGACATCCTGACTTCTAATTAAGTCCTTGGGAACATTGGGGGAGTATAGACTTTCAAATCTGTTTCTAAGGGCTGCACGTAAGCTGTGAATGATTGGGAACTCATGAGTGGAAAGATTAATGAAGGTTCTGTGATGTTCAGTATGATGAAGTTCCAGCAATTTATGTTAAGATACAAAGATGGTGTACAATGTCATCCCTGTTTTTATAAAAAGAAAACATCAAAAGTGGGTAGAACTATTACTCAGTATTGGAGGGAAGGAGGTGACTGCCCCCTTAGGTTGAGGTTCCCTGAGGTCTGTGTCCTGCCATTATGGATCCCCAGGTTAGTGGGGAGAGGAAGTCAGGCCCTGGGATACTGGAGCCTGAGAGCAGTGAGAAAGATGATAAGCAGCAGAGAGAACAGGTGATGAGCTCTGAAGAAATATGGCTGTACTCCCTGAATGTTTGGAGGTGTGAATTCCCAGGGTTTCCTGATGGAGGAGAGGAGGGGAGCATAAAGAATGGAGGATGATCCACTGGTTATAGTTTGATAACAGGGAGGCAAGAGTAGCTCTGAGGTATGGCATAAATCATGTCACATATATGTGAAATTAACTGACCTCTGTAGACAGTGGCACGAGCATCTACAGAGATCCTTCCAGTAGCTTCAGGCAAGTAGGCATGTGTGTATAAGGAAGAGAGATGCTGGGGTGTATGGAGGTAGAGAAAGGGTAACGGTCATGGGCTCAGCTCGTGGCACTCAAAATAATATAAAGATAACTCCACATATGTAGGAGAGTCAGAGATCTCTGGTCCCGAATGCTCACCAATCCTTTCCCACTCCTATGAACACATTTCCTGAGCATCTGACACCACAGCCCACCTGCCTCTGGTCTCCAAGGTGCATTGTCCAGATCTCAGCCCTCCAAGAGCTCTAAGGAAATGTGTCCTTATAAGCGAAGACATCCGTGCTCTGGCTTTTAGTTTTCATTCATAAAACACAAAGTAAAGGCTGTCTTCATATATCTAATAAGGTAACATGGAAAAGTGGAGGTACCACCAAATAGTAGGGCAGGAACAAACAAGCAAAACAAACAAACAAAGGTGGGGGAATCCCAGACATGAGTCAGGACTTAACAGGGCCATGAGGACTACTCCTCACTATGGATCTTCTCATGTGTCTCCCACATCCCTGAGAGGTTTCAGTGATGCTAAGTACCCAGAACAATAGTATACAAGGTAGGTATGACAAACCAAACCTCAGCCATGTGCTAGACAGACTCATATCTGATCAATTCATGAAAATGCTGAGTGAAGGAAGCAGGACACTGATTAGCTATAACATTTTTTTGTTTTTAAAGAAGGGGGAAAGGTGATGACTTACAGCTGCCCCATTTTCTTTCCACAGGGGGTGCGCACGTGCACACACACACACACACACACACACACACACACACACATACACACATACACACTCCTTCTAAACAATTCACCATGTGCAGGTAACCCACAGACCTGAACCCACTAAAGAGATTGAACTTTGAACTATAGCAACCAAAGATAGCTGGCAAATCACAGCTTCAAGGATAGAATGAGTAGGCTCTGGTTGTCTTCTGAGACTACATGCTGTGTCAGTTTATGAAGTCCTTCCTGCCTAACAAACTGTTAGTTACCTGATGCCCAATTCATTACATTCTGCTCTACCAAGGAAGAGCTCTACCCAGGAGCATAAAGGGGAAAACAAACACTGACTCTTGAGATAAGGGGAGATGTTGCACCCCTGCATGCCTGAGCTGGAATGCTGGACTCAATGTGATGCAAAACTCTAGACCTCTCCCTGGAAACTTCTTTCCGGGCACCTGCTTAGAGCCACCACATGAAGAAAGCAGGACACACAAACAGCCTACTGGACTCCTGGAGCATGAACTGAAACCTGAAAAGGATGCCCAATGGCGTTGTTTGAATGCAGGACAGGCTCCGCTCTGCTGGCCACCTTCTTCCCATACCTATCCAAGGAGAATTTGCGAGTCTTCACCATAAGGACAGTGACTATGAATCCACTTTGCTGTCCTAAGCCTCTGAAAGCAACGTAGCTCCTCCCTGGCTCCCCACATCCTCTCTGCTGCCATGGTCAAAACACCCAGTCTCTGATACCAGGCAGAAGTTCACTGTCTATTAAAACAACTCCAAGTTGTTTTAGGGGATTGTAACCTCCACCATCACCTGAACCAGACAGACTTCCTGCTGAGACACATAGTGCAGGGCCAGGGCTCTGACCAGCAATGTTCCTGTGTTTTCTTGTATGAAGGCTGCTGATGGGTAAGGGACGTCAAACAAGTAAGCAGAGACGGAGAGCAACCCAGTCACCAAGGCCTCAGTGGGCAAGGACACCATGAGGGTCCGCAGCCATCTGAGAAGCCAGGGCTCACTGAGTTTGAAGTGTAATGGTGAACATTATGTTTAGAGGATAAATTTCCTGTGCTAGCCTTGTAAAAACAAAATTGGCTTTGGCTTGTACAAGCTATGAGGAAGTTGTTCCTATTTTGAATGTACCCTGTCAGCTGGCCCAAGATGGACCACTTCCTGGTGCAGTTGGGTTAGTCTTTAAAAATTGCTAATTATTAAAAAAAAATTTCATTTCCCCAGCTATTCCTACAACGCAATGGGTCACAAGACTAAACAGGCTGACTGCTAAGATCTGCTTTTGCATGAACTTGCTTGCTTGGATGGCTGAGGCACCTGCTGGGCTGGATGTCTGTTACTGAATCAAGCCTTGCCCACACCCAGACAGGATATGAGCCAAAATAATAAATTTGTGAGTTTTCCTTTATAGTCCTTTGACTGACAATAGCCAGGACCTTACCTGGAGAACTCTGGGGTTTTTTGTTTTGTTGTTGTTGTTTTGGTTTGGTTTGGTTTGAGGTTTTTTTGGTCAGTCTCTTTTTAATAAAAAAGGCTCTAATTTATTAAAACCAAAATTTAAGTCACACTGGTAAATCTCCAGACCTGGGACCGACAACAGAAGAACAGCTTGTCCAGGGCTAGATGCCATTTTCTGAGTTAGCAATCTTCAGTGGGGAAGCCAGAGGGTCAGACGCAGAGTCTCTACCATAAACTGCTGTTACTTTGGTCACCCCCACAGACTTAGCAAGGCCTGCGTTAAACCTCAAACAGCTTGACCCACCTGTGACCTTCTCTTTTGGACTTGCTTGATTCTTACAAAGCAGCCATTTCTAGGAATAGAAACTGAAACCCACTCTGACTGAAGCTCCCTCCTTCAGTGGATCAGATAAATAGGGCTCAAATTCAGCCAGAAAAGTGTGTGGACCAGGAAAGATAGAGAAACTCTGGGAAGATCGGACTGCCCATCCCAAGTCCTCTTCCTTTCTTTATGCAGTTCTTCCTGGGACACCAGAACTTCACACCTCACCTCATTTCTTCCTAAACATCCTGAGTCTGAAGTCCAGTTTTAGATAAAAAACAAAAAACCAAAAGCTTCCCTGAGAGGAGAGCCTTCACAGAGCTGCTGCTGCCACCCGATCAAGGTTCACTGCTGAGGTAAGTGAATGGTTTCTAAGTTCTGGTTGATCATTAATGAAACATGTGTGATAACATGCAGCATGGAGCCCTGACACCAGGGCAAGAGAGCTCAGGACTTTGTACTCAGTGAGCTGACTCACAGTACTATTCAGCAGCAGTCATGTTCTGTGCCACAGAGCATCCCAAAGCAGAGAAGTACAAACACCCCTTCCTTCCACCTCCGCACCCCAGGCTTTGCTGGTCTTCTGAAGGGGTCAAGCTTGGAGAAAGATGGCAGGTTGGGCTACCCGGATGCTCTTGAAGTCTATGCCGTCAGCTCTTCATTTGCCCCATGGAAATAAAATCCCAGATCTGAAACAACCAAAACCTCTGGCAGATCATATTAGGCCCTCTGGTTTTCAAAGATTCTGGTTCTCTCAGTCAACTATTATCCTCCAGGGCATATTTTATGATTCTTGCTATTTCTCTCTTGCAATTTGCAGAACACTTTGCTCTGTATAGTCAGGGTTTTAACTAAAGTATGACTCTAGGAGTCTTCCCTGTGTATCTGGACTTTTACATGCCTCTCGTATCTACCTACCTCAATGTACTTTTCTGCCCCTAAATTTGGGGACCTTTTTGTTGGGTTGGATAAAAATATTTTCTATGCTGTTGGAATGGAGTTCTTCTCCTTCTACAACCATACCTTTCATGGTGTTCGAAAGGTCACATATGGTCTGTTCATAGGTTTTTCAGTTTTTATGGTCATCCTTGACCAAGTCTTCTAATTTCTCTATATTGTATTTAATTCCCTATATTCTCTCCTCTGTATGGCCCATTCTGTTGGCAAGACTTTCCATTGAGCATTTGACTTAATAAATTTTTAAGCTCTAGCCTCATAGTAAAGACTTTCTTCAGTATTTCTCTTTATTGAATTCCATTTTCATACTCTGTGTCGACACTGATTTTCATTCAGCTCACTTAGTCCTCTTTCTTTGATAACATTTACAATAATCCTTTTAAATTCTTTGTCTGGAACTTCATCTAAGTCATTCTAATGAAGACCAAAAGAATCACTCTGGGGTTTGTGTATTTTAGAGGAGAAGAGTTGTCTTGGTTTCTTACATAACCTTTTGTTTTGTGTTCAAATTTGTTGTTAGAAGTTAGATGACTGGTTTGGTTTTCTTTTGTATATTTACTAGCATTTATTTTATAGTAGGAAGCAGTTGGGTGGTCTTTGGAGGCTCTGATGCATGGGGTTGTCAGCAGGGGTCAGGTGAACCTGGGTGTCTAAGACTCAAAAGTGTGAATGCTGACCTCTCTGGGTAAGTGGGTGGATGAGTAGCTGGTAACTATGACAGGACAGGCAGTGGGTATGTCAAAGTCTTATCAGGCATTGGAGTTTGGGGTTTCTAAAGTCTATGAAGCATGGGGAATCACCTCATGGAATGGGTGGGTGGTAGCCTGGAAGGTTGACAGGCTCTCAGCACTAGTATGTAAGTGCTGACCTCATGAAGTGGGCAGTGGGCAGGGGGGCTCTGGTCAGTGTTTTGGAGACAAGATCCTACAATGTAGCACTGGCTCACTTAGGTACATTACTGTAAGGTGCTTAGGTATTTGTGAAATACATTCCTTGGAGTATTTCACAAACAGTTATAGGCTGTCCTTGCCTGTAACAGTCTCTCTCTCTCTCTCTCTCTCTCTCTCTCTCCCTCCCTCTCTTCCTTTTAAAATATTTTTAATTTTATTTAATTTAAATGCTTGCCATGAAGCAAGGGTCCTTTTTTAACTATTATTAATTAAGTTATTTTTTTGCTTGCATCCAGATTTCAGCTTCCCCTCCCTCCTCTCCTCCCAGTCCCTCCCTCTCACATCTCCTTCCCCCATCCACCCCTCCACTCTTTCTCCTCAAAAAAAATGAGGGCTCCCATGGATATCAACCAGCCTTGGCATATCAAGTTGCAGTGAGACTAGGTGCATCTTCTACTGAGCTAGATAAGGCAGCCCCGTTAGAGGAAAGGGATTTACCACTGAACCACCCATGCTGCTTAAGGAAAGGGATTTAAAGGCAGGCAACAGAGTCACAGACTGGACCTACTCCCACTGTTAAGAGTCCCACAAGAAAACCAAGCTGCACAACTGTTACATATGCACAGAGGCCGTAGGTCTATTCCATGCTTGCACTCTGGTTGGCAGTTCAGACTCTGCAAGCCCTATTAAAAAGTTAATGTGAATCATTCCCCTCTTTCTCCTCCCTGCAATCTCTGCCATACCCCCATTTCCTTTCAAATGTATGACCTCTAAATCTTCATTACTGTCACATACTTATAAACAAAGAAATATATAAACTCAGTCTGCTGAGTACACTAGTGTAGCTTGTATATATAGCTATACAGATATATAATATAGACAGACAGACAGACATTAGGAGTGAACATTTGGGATTGAATAACCATTTAGGGAGCTCATCTCTGGGTAAGACTACTAATTCTGACTCCATGCAGTTTTTTATTGCTTGTGACTCTTCACCTAAATGTGACAACCCATGCAATTTCCCACATCCACTTGGGCATGTCAACTGGTGGTGGTGTTGTTTGGGTCTTGTTTAAATGGCCACTTGTTGATATATGAGCATATCATCCTGGTCATATCTAGACAACAGGATCTTGGAAGAGACGTTCTGGTCATTGACTCTTGTAGTCTTTCTGCACCTTCTGCAGTGGTTCCTGTGTCTTAGGTGTAAGCCTTATGTTGTGTCAGCTGAGGCTGGGCACCTCATAGCCAATTGTTCTGTGACTAGTTATGACTCTCTGAAGTGATCTCTGACTGCTGTGAAAATGAATATCCTTGATGGCTGTGACTGAGAGCCCCACTTGCCTGTGGGTATAAAGATAAGTATTTAGGAAACAGTCAGGATAAGAAAGTGGTTACTGTGGGTTCTCTCTGAGATCTAGGACCTCACTAGCCACATATGGTTGGTTAGGTTTTCAGTTATCAGGCATGATTTTCCTCCTGTTCAGCCACTAAAGTCTAATTAGACAGCTGTGGGTTATCACCAACACATAAATGCCACCATTGTCCTTTACAGTTATCTCAATGTCATGATCATCATTGTGGATCATGGGTGTCACACATGGGTAGATATTGCCCTCCTCCCTGGGCAATTTGCACAGCCCCTTCTGGTATTATGAAGCTAGTCCCCAGTGAGAGACTTCTGGGTCAGATTTAGTTTGATTTCTTCAAGACCTGTATCTGAAGTGTGTGGTGTCTGCAGCAAAAAAAAAAAAAAGACTTCAAAGTCTGGGGCTAAAGCAAAGGCAACAGCAATATCCTTTATTGTTTGGGGAGTATGTTGGACTCCCCTGACCAACAACTAAAAAGAAGTTTCTCATGCCTGACAATGAGGTTTCTGTTACTCTGCAACTCTAGAGGAGGCATTTTGAACCAAGTGGCATAACTTCATTAACTATACAGATATGTAGACATATATATATTATAAATAATGTAGGCAAATATAAAACAACAAGATTCCCAATGTAGTCTTTTTCTATAGTTTTATCTCTTTCTCCAGATTAATCTGGAGTATCTGAGCCAATGTGGTTTTGAGAAATGTCATTATCTTATAAATCTACTCAGCATTATACAGGGTGTTTGTCAGAGTTCTCCCAGAATTTCCCTGGCAGTGCCTGGCACGGTTGCTGGATGCCTACTCTCCTGGAAGCTCTGAGTCTCACTTTGTATTTATTTCTAACCCAATCACCACAGAGAACACAATACAGGGAAGTACACAACTTGAGCATCTGAACACCAGGAAGCAGGGTTCACTGTGTCCTCTTAGGAGTCTGCCTACCAGGGAGGCCATATCCCATCTCTGCTGGGATAAGAGAGGGAAATTAAATTAGGTGGACATCTCTTTTCAAATCAGTCTTTTCCATACTTCTTCCAGTGCCATTCTCTCATTACAGAATAACCATGCAACAAAGTCAGAGATCTTGAGGACCTACAGGCACCTTAGTAAAAGGTTCCCATAAGGCTGAGGACTCTACCAGCAGGACTGTTGTTTCTTTTACATCTTATGTACTGCCCTGTCCTCTTAGGGCTGATACCATCTGTGGGTATCATTTTAATGAAAATGATGGAATCTAAAGAAGACTTTAAACTGATAATAAAGGCTACCATGAGTAACTCCACAGAGTAAGTGGAGTCTGACTTAGGCTAAGAAGTGTGAGGAAATTCCGAGAAGGAGGTGAAGGCCGCTGAGTAAGGGGCTTCTTTATGTCCAGGTGAGAAGTAGAAGCGGCAACCAAGAGAAGAGAAGAAAGGCATTGCTGGCTCTGATGTGGAATCAAAGTCCTGCTTCACTGTAACAGCAAACAAAATACCAACTCTTTGCACTGCTTTAATTAATGATTACAATTTCTCTCCTCTCTTCTCTATTCAGCTGTACCATACAGAGCCATGGCTTGGGCCTCCAGCTTTGATGCATTCTTTAAGAATTTTAAGAGGGAAAGCAAGATCCTCTCTGAGGAAACCATCACCCTGATTAAATCCTACATAGAGAAAAATAAGCTTCAGGAAGCTGTTTCTGTGATCAGCGATGCACTGAGAGACATCGAAAATGCTCCTCTGAACATCGCTGTGACAGGGGAAACAGGCACTGGGAAGTCCACTTTTATCAATGCCCTGAGGGAGGTGGGGCAGGAAGAAGAAGGTGCAGCCCCCACTGGGGTGGTAGAGAACACCATGAAGAGAACTCCGTACCCACACCCAAAGCTTCCCAATGTGACGATATGGGACCTGCCTGGCATTGGGTCCACTAACTTCCCACCAGAAAACTATCTAACAGAAATGAAGTTTGGTGAGTACGACTTCTTTGTTATCATCTCGGCTACGCGTTTCAAAGAAAATGATGCACAACTGGCCAAAGCCATTGCAAAGATGAAGATGAATTTCTACTTTGTCCGAACCAAGATAGACAATGACTTAGATAATGAACGGAAGAGTAAACCGAAGAGTTTTAATGAAGAGCATGTCTTGATGAAAATTCGAGAGGACTGCTCGAAGCATCTTCAGGAGGCTCTCTCCAGTGAGCCTCCAGTCTTCTTGGTCTCTAACTTTGATATGTCTGACTATGACTTCCCAAAACTGGAGACCAAACTCCTTGGGGATATCCCACCCCACAAGCGCCATGTCTTCTTGCAGTCTGTGAAAAGTGTTACTGAGACCGCCATTAACTATAAGAGAGAATCCCTGAAGCAGAAAGTCTTCCTGGAGGCCCTGAAGGCGGGAGCATGGGCCACCATTCCACTTGGTGGCATGATCAGGGATGACATAGAGAATCTGGATCAAACATTCAATTTCTACAGGTCTTACTTTGGACTGGATGATGCCTCATTGGAAAACATTTCCAAGAAGTTTAACATGTCTGTGAATGAATTTAAGGTACACCTTCGGTTTCCCCATTTGTTTGCAGAAGACAAAGATGAGTCCTTAGAAAAAAAGCTATTGAAATATATCAAACATGTTTCCTCGATTACTGGTGGGCCAGTTGCTACTGGCATTTACTACTGTAAGACTTACTATCTGCAGAATCTCTTTCTTGATACTGCAGCAAATGATGCCATTGCTCTTCTTAATAAGGAAGTTCTTTTTGAAAATAACATGGGACCATATATATCTAAGCCCCCTGATTACTGGGAATAACGGAAAAATGAGGCATGAATTCCAAATCAGTGTTTACTTTTGGCCTCCATCTGAGAACTGACTCATAGCCTACTCCAGAGAAACAAACCTTCTCTGAGGAGGCCCACAGGGTTCCTCCTTTTCCTCTTTTGGAACCAGAAGGTTACTGTGGCAAGTGTTCGGCTGTGCTGAAGTAGAAGAAAATGAGTCTTCAGCATTGTGCAAATATGTAAGGAGACCTCATTTCTATTAAAAATCTGTGTAAAAGACACATGATAACATGGATTTCATTTGCAAATGAAAATCCTGGATCTTTTATCTGTATGAAAGTCTTCACATGCTTCCACATTCTCACAGCCATATCTGTTTGTCACATTGCTTTGAGGGGTTTTTGAAACATGGGCATCTGTTGCCCACCACTGTGTAGATAAGCATACCTCTTTAGAAGGTGTCTCCCACACACCAGGGACACACAACAGATGGGGATTGTGACTGTTAGCCACTCTCTATCCGGGAGAAACTTGCTTTAAAAAAAAAAATAAACCAGTTAAAACATCTGTAGATCCTCTTTGTCCATGCAAATAAGGTCATATATCTCTTCATTGGCCAACCTAAGTGAATTGGATCTTCTTTAATAGATTGGCTGATGAAATTCACCATACAGAAATCTTTCCAATGTATCCCTTCACTCGAAATGTAGTCTCATCTGAAAAAACAGCTTCAGGTCATCTCTACCTAGTGGTTGGCCAAACATCTGGGTAGTAAGACCTTGCCAATTTGCCATGAAAAATTAATCTCCCCAATCTCCATGATTATCTTTCTTTTTATGACAGCCTCTGCATGTGTGTGTATGTGTGTAAATTATGTATATGTGAAGACAAACATATATGTAATTATAGTTGTGTTTTTATGAGGTACAACTTGATACAGACTTGCAACACAAAATCACCAAATCTAGGTAGTTATACTTCCCATATCCTTAACTGATTTTTAATTATCTTGATTCACAAGCACTGTGCCCATATTAATGAGAGCAATGTGACACTTCGATGCTTACATATCATGTATCCTGACTTAGTTTCTCTTCCTAAACCTATGATAAAACACCTGGCGAAAGTAACTTAATAGTGAAAGAATTAATTCCAGTTCATAGTTCACAGGTCCAGTCCACCATGGAGGGAGGTCAGGGCAGGCAGTTGAAGCATCTGGACACACATCACACCTCAAACAGAGACTGCAGACAGCAATAGATGCATGTATGCTAATGTCCAGCTCCTTTCTTCACTTTACACAGTCTAGGATATAGTTCTGTCCACAATTACAGTGGATCCTCCCACATTAGTTAATGTAATCCCCAGAAGGGATGCCCAGAACTGGGTGTCCCAAAATAGTCTAGATGTTGTCAAGTTAACAATTTACACTAATCATCACATGCACTAACCAAACTAGGGCTCTTTTGCTATGGCCGTACCATAGTGCTTGGGCATTAAGTGCATTTGAGCACCTCCATTTTGCTTATTCATAACATGTATAGAAGATCATTTTAAACTAGTAGCTCTGATGTGCTCTGGTACTCTAGACTTTAGTCCTCCTGTCTACCTCTTCAGTACCTGTTATCCAAACTTTCTCGCCCTCTGTCCTCTTTCCAGCCTCTACTAAACACCTTTCCACATTCAGTTCAGCCACCAACACACATCGAGAACAAGCATTGATACCTTGTTCTCTTTCTAATTTTCCTTTATGACACTCACTGAAAAGTTGCCCCTAGCAGCCATTTACCTGCTTCTGTGTCCTGCTGCAGAGGTTCCCACACCTCTGCTGTGGCTGGGAGATGAACATGAGCATGTGGACAGATGTGCCCTCTCACCTCCCTGAAATACACGCCCCTGACCCAGTGAATAAAACATGCAGTGCCCAACATTAGCTCATCCTTTAACCTACCTCTGTGTGTTTCAATACTTTTTAGATCATAGAAGAAAGCTGTTGCTGCCATGTTGCAGAAGGACGTTGTCAGCAGCTGGAGTGGGCTGTGAAGGGACTCCAGCCAGCCCGAGCATGGCAGACATGGCTCTAGCAGGCCTTGTCCTTCTCCCCTATTCCCTCTGCCTTGCTAAAACTGTTAGATGACATTCCTAAAGCTAGGCACCAAGGCCTATTCCCTTAATTGGTCACTTCTCCCTCCTGAGGCCGACTACCAAGGTCCAGCTATCAAAGCTGTGAAGTCTAGCAATCAAAAGCCCCCTTTTTGCTCACCTAATTAACATGCCCAATTAAAATTAGACACCTCATCCTAACACGGGGTTTCCCCTATTACCTTTATAAACTGCTGCTTGCCTATGTGCCACATCTGTCTCCTCTCTATCCAGAGACAGTCCATTGCCTACCTCTGGGACAAATACTCCTCCCCCTCTCTCTTGTTCCCTTCTCCCTTGTCCTCTATCTCCTGTCTTTGTCTCTTATTCCCTGCCTTCTGTAACTCTGGGAAAAACAAATCTCCCTTGTGCTGAGAATTTGGTTTTGGGGGTCCTGAGCTGATGATAGTGGTCCATTTCAGACTGTCCTTGATGAAGTCTACCTCTAAGGATGGGAGCCTCTTGGTCCTATTTCCAGGCAAGTACAGTACAAGTACATGTCACTGCCCACTGATAACAATGCGCTTCTGTCTACTCAGACTGCAGCCTTTTGCTACTCCCCCGAGATTAAGACTTATTTATTCCATTGGAAAGTTAGAGTGGCTGAGTGAGCAGAGGCTGCGGGAGAGGATGCTATTATCTGGAGCCTCTGTATCCGATTCTCTGGAGACACAGTCATCCCTCCTCCCTACCATACACACATCCTGTCACACTCTTAGTGCTGTTGTGTCTCAGCGCTGACCATAAAACTCCTCCTTGGTTTCATCTTGGGAGTCACAACACAATTCTAGGAGCTGAAGAACTGCGGTGAAGCAGCTGGCTTCATCATACCTGCAGCCCTGATTCTCTGAAAATGGACCACAAGATGAGGAGGGGAGAGAGCAGAGCAGCCACCTTTGTCCTTGAATAGCACGGTACTGGGGAGGCATATTCCTTTAGAGCCTTGATGTCACAGTGAGAAAAGCAAGGAAAGAGTGAGTCAAGGCCACATGTGGGTACAGTCTGTGAAAAGCCAAACTTGCACACCCCAGAGCCCAAATACATCCACTGTCTCTGAGAGGAACATCAGGGTCCTTTCTTTAGTTAGGAAGGAAACTGTAGGAGGCCATCCTCCTGGACAACCAAAGGTACAAGGCTGTGTGCCTGGTGCACATATGTGTGTGGATGCATTTGCATGTGGGTTTGCACAGGGGTCAGTCTGCATGTATGTGTGTTTGTGTGGAAATCATGACCCAGTACTTGGAGCTGCATATTAACCTCTACAGTTAACAGTCGGGTATAAAGAGCATGAGTTCAGCAGGTTCTTGGGATAGTGAAACACTGTGACAAATGACTCATGATCAAATCCCTATGAGGGCAACGGTGTTGAACACATGAATGAAAGGGGAACACAGAAACACTCTCACGTACTGCAGAACCCAAAAGAGCAAAGTGAGAGACACCCACCATGTATATTTTGCAATGACTGACTTTTCCCTATCTTTCTACAATGAATTAACAACTAACCAGGAAAACAGAAAGCTTACTTTAAATATGATAGCTTGGAATAGTTTCAGTTCTCTCTAGCTGCAAACAGCAGGTAATTGTGTGAAGGTTTGTACTTGTGGTCAACCTCATTTTAAACAGTGATTGCTGACTGTTCCCACTGGCCCACCAACACATAAAAAACAATGAGAAATGCCACAGAAACCAGAGATCAGCTCTAGTTGGTGAACACTGGGGTGTGTCTTTGTGTTTGGAATGTGTGTGGAATGTGTGTGATTGTGTAAAGACATATATTTGGGTACCCTGGAATGTATTGAGTTCCCTCCAGACAGAAAAAATAACCTTTTGGTCAGTCTTAATCCTTATACCACATTGTTAAGGTTAGTCACTGTCTGTACCTTCACCCGAAAAACTGGCAGTGCAAGCCAGGTACAACCCAGGTCCAAACATGGGATGAGAATAATGTCAGCTATGCACAGTACCTGCTGAATGAGAGTTGAGCAAACCAAGCCCTGGCCAGCCAGCACCATCTTCCCACCTCCCACCACCATGCCCCAAGTCACCATGGTTACAGGTTCATCAAATAAATGCACCTCCCCAATGAAACAAGAGCACTCAGTGGCAGAGCAATTGCATGCACCTGTGAGGCTCCGGGTTCTGTTCTCAGAACTGACAAAGAAAGAAATGTCAGCTCTGCTGGGGATGTGTGCACCAGAAGCCTGAGGGAGGAAAGTCTCAGAGGACGCTGGAAGTCCGAAGAAAGAGAAGATCCAAGATAAGCACTCACAGTTCTTGAAGAAGGGAGCAAAAATATCTGAGGAAAACAAAACCAAAAACCAAAGCCAAAACAACACCCACACACACACAAACGCTCTCATTCTCTACTCCCATCTTCCTCCACACATGGTCCCAGGAATCTCAAAGATTCTCCACTTGTTGAAGTCCCTTTCCATTTCAGTCCATTAATTACTCCACCCAGCTCTGAGCTCAGCAGGGCCAGTCATGAGTCACCCCATAGCAACCCGCTGTTTTTAAACCACAACACTTCCTGTTTTTGCTCCTAAGAGCAGGAAATGTTACAGACCTTTCAAAACTGTGCTTCTGAAAGCCCATGTAACCTGCGAGTGACAAACATTCGCTGCCTTCTTACAAAAACATCGAAGAACTCAGAAGTGGAGAGGTTATGAAAGATGTGTGCCGGGCGGTGGTGGCGCACGCCTTTAATCCCAGCACTTGGGAGGCAGAGGCAGGCGGATCTTTGTGAGTTCGAGGCCAGCCTGGTCTACAAAGTGAGTCCAGGACAGCCAAGGATACACAGAGAAACCCTGTCTCGAAAAACCAAAAAAAAAAGAAAAGAAAGATGTGTGTCATTTAATGTGAATCAACCTTGGTAATTTATGACATGACACAAATACTTATGGAGAGTGTTATCTCAATGATTTATTTAAAAAGAAAATAAGAAAGATAAAAGATGGCCAGAGTCATTGCTGAGTGTGTGGGGGGGGTGGGCGGGGGATCACAATTATTACTCTGTTAGGTAGAGTATTTCTTCCCAACTGCACCCCTTGCTAGAGGAACTGGGAGAAGTCAGACACTAGGAATTCAGGGAAAGATAGAGCCTGAAAGAGAGGAGGCTGGTTACCAAGCTGCAGAGAAATCTGAATGGAGTCCCTGTGTGAGGCTGTGGCAAATACCACTACCCCTTTGTTCCTGTTCATGAGAACCTGACCTCACGACACCTGGGGACATTCCACAGAACTCAATCCCTGGAACTATCTAACCAAAAACAATGGTCCCACCCTAGCGAGATAAAGGTTGAGTGTACATAGCTGACTGGAATATTCCCCTTGGTTCCCCCTATCCCCACCTGATTGCGGTTATTGCCTACCGAGCTAGAGGTTAAGTTTACATAAGCAATTGTATTGTTCTTCCTATGTACCCTCCTGTTTGCAATTTTTGTGCTTAAAAGCTGCCTGTAAACTATGCTTCAGTGTTCACTCGTTCCCGAAGGCAGCTGAACCCCAGCGCATTGGCTTAATAAAAATCCTCTTGCATTTTGCAACGAACCTCAGTCTCTGGTGGTCTCAGGGCGTCAGGACCTTGGGGGACCCATAGGGTCCAACATTTGGTGCGTAGCCGGGAAACGCCTAAATGTCCCCAGACCCCAAGACTCCCTGACAATTCAGAGAATTGTTGGGAACTGCGGGCTTCTGCCGACTATGGATCCCAGGGTTCACAGAATTGGCTGCCCCTCTGTATTTACGCACAAAGGAGAGTACACCTTTCATTTGGGGTGAAAAGAACAGCAGGCCTTCGACAGAATTAAGCAGGTCCTGCTATCGGCCCCAGCCTTAGGTCTGCCTGATGTGACTAAGCCATTCCACCTATATGTGGCTGAAAATAATGTAATAGCTAAAGGAGTCCTGACTCAGAGACTGGGTCCATGGAATCAGCCCGTGGCATATCTGTCAAAAAAGTTAGACTCTGTGGCAGCAGGATGGCCCAGCTGCCTATGGATAGTGGCTGCTGTGGCGGCTTTAGTCAGAGATGCTGACAAATTGACCCTGGGACAAAACCTTACAGTTTTTGTCCCCATGCTATAGAAAGTGTAGTGTGCCAGCCTCCTGAGAGGTGGCTGACAAATGCCAAGATGACCCACTATCAGTCACTCCACCTGAACTCGGACCGCATCAAGTTTACACCTGCCACGGGGCTCAACCCAGCCACCCTGCTGCCCGATCCTGACTTAGAGGGATCAGCTATCATCCACAATTGCCAACAAGTGCTCGCCAAGGCCCATGGCACCCGTACAGACCTCACTGACCAGCTGCTCCCCAACGCTGAAGCCACTTGATTCATGGATGGGAGCAGTTTTCTTGAAGAAGGTAAGCACCTGGCAGGGGCAGTGGTGGTGAATGGAAAAATGGGTCATTTGGGCCTCGGCCCTCCCCCAAGGGACTTTGGCACAGCGAGCTGAACTGATTGCCCTCACAGAACCTCTTGAAATGGCAGAAAAGACAAAGATAAATATCTACACAGATAGCAGATACGCTTTTGCTACTGCCCATGTGCACGGGGCCATTTATCAACAAAGAGGGCTCCTCACTTCAGATGGCAAAGACATTAAAAATAAACAAGAGATCCTGGCTTTGCTAGCTGCCCTCATGTTACAGGCTAAAGTAAGCATTATCCACTGTCCGGGTCATGAAAAGGATGGGTCCTTTATAACTAAGGGAAACAATATGGCAGATTGGGCTACCCGAGAAGCGGCTTTAGGAGATGTTATACTAGAATTACTCGCTGTAGACCCTAATGAGCAGAGCCCCCACCACAACGTCAAGACGGTAAACAGACTATGGGCTCTAACGAGGAAGAAGAAATGTTAAAACAGATGCACCAGTGGACACACCTGGGCACAAAAAAAAAAAAAATCATTCTAATCAACAAGACTAACTATAAGATTCCGGGACTTCACAAGCTAGCAGAAAATATTGTCTGAGCCTGCATACCATGCCAGAAGGTAAATCCCAGTCAGGATAAGACAGAACCCGGTAAGAGACTGCGTGGAGACAGGCCTGGGGCCTACTGGGAAGTTGATTTCATTGAGGTACGCCCTGGCAGGTATGGCAACAAATATCTATTGGTCTTCATTGATACATTTTCTAGGTGGGTAGAAGCCTTCCCCCACCAAAAATGAAACCGCCTGTATGGTGGCTAAGAAAATCCTAGAAGAAATATTTCCCCTGCTTCGGGCCCCCTAAGGCACTAGGGTCAGACAATGGGCCAGCCTTTACTGCCCAGATAAGTCAGGAAGTGGCCAGATACTTGGGGACTTATTGGAAGTTACATTGTGCATATAAACCCTAAAGCTCAGGACAGGTAGAAAGAATGAATAGAACTCTAAAAGAGAACTTAACTAAATTGTCCTTGGAGACTGGTGGCACAGACTGGACGGTGCTCCTTCCCTTGGCCCTGTTCCGTCTGAGGAGCACCCCTTCCCGCTTCCATCTCACTCCATTTGAGATTTTGTATGGTGCCCCACCACCTTTGCTCACCTTCAGACAGGGTATTGACCCTAACTGTCATCATAATAATGATTTATATGCTAGATTTAAAGGACTCCAACTGGTTCAGAAGGAGGTGTGGACACAGCTTGCTGAGGCCTACCAACCAGGAACTCTGGAGGTCACCCATCCCTTCCAGGTCAGAGACTCCGTCTACGTCCATCGGCACCGCTCCCAGAATCTCGAGTCCAGGTGGAAGGGACCCTACATCATCCTGCTTACCACCCCGATGGCCATTAAGGTTGACAGTATCTCAGCTTGGATCCACGCCTCCCACATGAGGAGAGCACCTAAAGCCTCAAGAGAATGGCGAGTTCACTGCACCTCCAGCCCTCTCAAGCTCAGGCTTCAACTATCCCCAGACTCTTAACTCTCCTTTGCTTACCCAGCTGACTGAGTTCCCCCAGTCCCCATATGCCTCAGCGCCTCACTTGGCAAGTATTGTCCCAAACAGGAGATGTGATATGGTCCAATTCTACTATAGCTGCCCCCTGGACTTGGTGGCCATCACTAAACCCCGACCTTTGCCAGCTGGTTGTCGGGTTAGAATCATGGGATATTACTCAGATAGACCCACGAGAGACAACTCCCCGATCTCCCTCCTCTCCAGACTGCCACATCCCTAGAGGAAGTGGCCTCACCCCTTTTTAAAAGAAAAGCTGGCCACAACCGAGTTCTATGTCTGCCCTTGGCGAGATAACCGAGAACAAGCTTATACCTGTGGGGGAGCAGAACACTTTTTCTGTGTGGCTTGGGGTTGCGAGAGCACTGGCATCATTCACTGGAAGCCCCAACCACCATAGGAAAAAATTATCGTCCAGAGGGCCAGTAACAGTTACCAGCCATGCACAGCCAGTGGGACAGGACCCATTAGAAATCTCCAGGGGTTATGCATCCACTTTCTTTGTAATAGATTAAATATTACCTTCACTAGCCGTGGAAAACAAGATCGAGGATGGATCAAGGGAAAACAATGGGGTATACGCCTCTACCAGTCTGGTTCTGATGACCATTAGACTAAAGCTCGAGCCCTGCCTCCTTCTGCAGTAGGGCCCAACACAGTCCTAGGACACCTACCTCTTCCCATTAATCCTATCACCAGGCCCTCAGCTAAAAGGACTCCAAAAACCCCACTCACCGGGATGCCAGAAGTCCCGCCTGACCCTTCATCCTCCCAGACTAGGATGTTAGAGCTAGTCAATGGAGCTTACAAAGTCCTCAATGCCTCTAACCCAGGGGCAACTGAGTCTTGCTGGCTTTGCTACGCTGCCCCACCACCTTATTATGAAGCAGTTGGGATAGATGCTGAAACAACCACCGCCTCCTCTCCCAAACAATGTAGGTGGAAGCAAGGTGGGGGAGCCAAGATAACCCTCACCTCAGTATCAGGGACGGGAGTCTGTATAGGCACTCCATCTCCCTCCCAACAACACCTCTACAATAGAACTAAAAATCTCTCAAATTCCTCTGGGTACCTCATTCTCCTGATGAGGGATGGTAGATATGTAGTACAGGGCTTACTCCATGTGTCTCACTTACTGTGTTAAAATCAACTAATGAGTTCTGTGTATTGGTACAATTATTTCCTAGGCTGATCTATCATACAGATTCCTCCTTCTTAGATGCCTATGAGGGGGGCCATAAAACCAAAAGGGAACCTGTGTCTGCACCTTAGCCATCCTGCTAGGCCTGGGAATAGCAGCTGGAGTAGGGACAGGAACCACTATTTTAGTTCAACAACCTCAGTACTATGCTAGCTTGCAACAGGCTATAGACGTCGACCTCCAGGTATTAGAAGATTCTATTACCAGGTTAAAAGAATCCCTATCCTTGCTGGCAGAAGTGGTTAGGCAAAACAGAAGAGGGCTAGACCACCTGTTTCTTAAAGAAGGTGGCCTGTGCACTGCCCTCAAAGAAGAATACTGTTTCTATGTGGACCATTCTGGGGTTATTACTGATTCAATGAACAAACTAAGGGAACATATAGCTAGTAGACAGAGAGAAAGAGAAAGTCATCAAGGATGGTTTGAGTCATGGTTCAATAAGACCCCTTGGTTTGCTACCCTAGTTTCTACCTTAATGGGACCCCTCATTATTCTCCTTCTTCTGTTAACTTTTGGACCCTGTATCCTTAATAGCCTGGTCTCCTTTGTCAGAGAACGTGTTAGTGCTGTCCAGGTCCTGATGTTAAGACAACAATACACTGAACTCCCACTCGAAGAATCAGGTCTTTGATTCCAAGATTGAAATCATTTACTTAAAGAAGAGGGGAATGTGAGGCTGTGGCAAATACCACTACCCCTTCCTTCCTGTTCATGAGAACCTGACCTCATGACCTCTGGACACATTCCACAGAACTTGGTCCCTGGAACTATCTAACCAAAGACAATGGTCCCACCCTAAAGGTTGAGTGTACATAGCTGACTAGAATGTTCCCCCTTGGTTCCCCCTTTCCCCACCTGATTGCAGTTATTGCCTAGCAAACTAGAGGTTAAGTTTACATAAGTAATTGTATTGTTCTTCCTATGTACCCTCCCTCCTCTTTGCAATTTTTGTGCTTAAAAGCTGCCTGTAAACTATGCTTCAGCGATCACTCCTTCCTGAAGGCAGCTGAACCCCGGCGCGTAGGCTTAATAAAAATCCTCTTGCATTTTGCAACAAACCTCGGTCCTTGGTGGTCTCAGGGTGTCAGGACCTCAGGGGACCCACGGGGTCCAACACCTGGATATTTGGAAACATGTGCACCAAGGTTTTTGGTGAAGAAGACAGGCTTTTAAGGAACAGAGGTCAGTGCAGAAGTTAAGGTTTGCCAGGAAAGTGTCAGTGAGCCCTAAAGAATGACACAAATTGTGTCATGAGTGAGCTAAGGGACATGGTCAGTCTGGATACCAGCACAAAGCCCAATGGGTGTTGTGTGACAAAAATTTTTCCTGGGTAGACAAAACACATCTAGTCACCCCAGACAGGGAGCCCACAACAGATCAAGGTACAGATAACACCAAAGTCCAACTTGTTGAGCTGGTCAGTTTTATTGGGGTTACTTACAAGAGCAGGAAATACTCAGAGAGTACAGCATTACCAAGGCCCGCCCCTGCATGAGTAACAGGTCACCAATGGTGGGAAACCTGGAGCAGCTCAATGGGTCGGAAAGAGTCCTCCAAGCCACTCTGGTCTAACCCTCTTTCAGCAGCTTGGTGGGTTTCTGCTTCTTCCAGGCAGCTGGTCTGGTCACAGAGTCATCTTTCCAGCTGAGCTTGGTTAGTTTGAGAGGGACTCTCAGCTTTCACTCTGTCAGGGAAGGATAGTGAATCTGGTCAGTTTTAGGGTTGTCCTGAAGGAATTTTGAGTTGTTTACCTCTCTGCTCAAAGACCGTCCACAGGGTGGAATATTTCACCCTTAGAGAAAACTGTTACACAACAAGGAGTCACACAGTCCAAGCCTCCGGGCAATATTGAGACCCCAGTAGGTACAGCTTGCTCTAAGGACCATGCCGCCACGCTTATGTCAGCCCTCCTGGTTCTGTTGGCAAATGCCGGAGCACCCTCGCCATCTCTCTCACTCTTGCTCTCCTTGTGTACCCAATCCTCTTAACCCATCTTTCTGGTAAAATCCTGCCAGTAGGTGCTAGAGGAGTAGCAAACAGCCGAGCTGCCCTGAAGCTCCGACAACAACATGGCTCATCTTACCTGCAGCCTGCTTTGCGTTTTGCCAAGAAACTTTTCCTCCATCTTCATTGTGAATACCAGTTTCTGAGCCCACACAGAAGCCCACTCTCTATTAAACTGACTCTAAGATGTCATGGAATTGAAATCCACTCTCACCACCCCACTACCAACCTCACCAGGCACAGACTTCCTAGGCACAGGAGACACCTACTGTAGGGATGGGAGTCTGATCCAGTGCTCCTCCCTGCTCCAGCATTTCCCTTTGGGGTGTTGTGGGTCTACTGTCATTCAGAAATTCACTAGTCTAACTCAAGTTTTGGTTTTAGTAAATGAGAGGCAGTTTATTTAAAAAAAAAAAAAACTGGCCGGGCGGTGGTGGCGCACGCCTTTAATCCCAGCACTTGGGAGGCAGAGGCAGGCGGATCTTTGTGAGTTCGAGGCCAGCCTGGTCTACAAAGCGAGCCCAGGACAGCCAGAGATATTCAGAGAAACCCTGTCTCAAAAAACCAAAAAAAAAAAAAAAAAAAAAAAAAAAACTGACCAGGACCAAACCAAGGAGGATTCTCTAGGTAAGGCCCTGGCTATTGTTAGCCAAATGATTATAAAGGAAAAAAACCACACAGTTATAATTTTGGGAAGCCAAATTAACTCATACTGTCTTTGTGAGGGCAACGCTTGATTCTGTTACAGACTTCCAATAAGTGCCTCAGCCATCCAAGCAAGCAAGCAGTTCATACAAAAAACAGAGCTTAGAAGTTATCCTGTTTAATCTTGTGACCCATTACCTTATAGGAATAGCTGAAGCAGTGAAATATTTTTCAACTATTAGCAATTTTTTAAAAATAGCTCAACTGCACCAGGAAATAGTCCATCTCTGGCCAGCTGACAGGGTACATTCAAAGTAGGAGCAACTTCCTCATGGCTTGTACCAGCTAAAAACAATTTTGTTTTTATAAGTCTAGCACAGCATATTTATCCCCAAAACATAATGTTCACCATCACTGTGGAAATTTCCATGAGTGGATAGGGAGATAATCAATTGGAAAAGTTATTGCCTTGCAAGTAGGAAGTTATTAATAGGATCCCCAAAATCCATATAAAAAACAGGTATAGTGGAATGTATTCATATTTCCAGTACTGAGGAGGAAGGAGAGAGAGAGGGAGATCCTTGAAGCTCACTTGCCAGCCATTCTTTCCTAATTGGTGAAGTATAAGACAGTGGGAGTGTCTGTCTCAAAATAAGGTGAATAGTATTTGAGTAACAACAGCACCTACAAACAGATGTCCACCTCAGCACACACACACATACACACTCACACACACACTCACTCACACTCACACACGCACGCACACACACTCACACACACACACACACACACACACACACACACTGCCCATTAGGTGAAAGAAAGAAAATAAACAGAACAAGAAGCACACAGGTCGGGTGTGTGTCTGCAACCATTGAACAACCCTGGGCTCACTGGGTCTGAAAATGAGTATTGCCCAGCAGTAGATGACATCCTCTGAACAGAGGGTCTGAGGTGGGGAAGCAGAATAGTCAGTGCCAGGGAGCCCTGACACTGGGCTAGGCTACTACAGTACCCAAGCACTCAGGAAGCTCTGGAGTTAGGTTCTGGCCACTTCAGCTGAGGTCTGCCTTCCTCTCTGAAGGAGGGTGTGAAATCTTTTCATTTGGTTTGTGTAAACAGCTCAGGAACTAGAAACCAAACCCTACCCTCACTGTAGTCCCTCCCATAAGGGACCACGTAGGCAGGAATCACATGTAGGAACTGCAGAGCAGAGAGCAAAAAAACAGTGTGGGCTAGGATCTCAGAGGAAATCTTCCCAGCTGCTCTTCTCTCCTAAACCACCAGGAAACCAGTACTCTTCATCCTACCTGTTTCCGGAACATTCCAGCATAGACCATCTCATAGACAGCTACCCCGGGGACGTGGCTCCCAGGGAAGAGGTGACATCACAGGACGGCCACTGGCTTCACACTCAGAAGCAGGTAAGGGAAGGGTTTCTAAATGCAGCTTGGCCAAAAATCCCACTTATTTATGATATGAAAGGTAGATTCCTGGTACCAGGGCAGAGAATCTTGTGTTCTGGCTTATTTTGCTCAGGGATTGTTCACAGAAAGGCCCTTCTCTGCCTTCTGCACCACAGAGCACTCCATCCCACCAGCCAGGCAGCAACAGACTTTCCTATCCCATGCACATACCTGGGTCTGTTCTTCTGATGTGAGCTTTAAGCTTGGAGAAAGAGGGCAAGTTGTGTGACCAGATTCCCCAGATTCAGTGCTGTAACCTGTTTGGGGTGGGTTTTGTTGCTGTGGCTGTTTGCTGTTTTTATTTTGTTTTGGTTTTGGTTGAGACTGGATCACACAGTGTGCCTCTATCTGGAAATCAGGCTGGCCTCAAACTCAAGGAAATTCATCTACATCTGCCTCCTAGTGCTGAGATTAAAGGTGTGTACCACCACACCCAGCTACAGTGTAACTATTTTATTTACACCATGGGGATAAAATCCTGTAATCAGAATGCCCACTGGTGTTACTTGGTCTACAATGAACCTGTGAGAAGCCATTATATACCCTTGCCCAGCAACCAAGAGCTCTAACAGTACCTTGTATTGTTTCGGGGGGGGCTTCAGAAAACTCCATAACCACCAGCTCATAAGGAGGTAGCCTTGGGACTAAGATTGGGACTAAGATTTCCATTTAATAGTCTGTGGCTTCCTGGAGCAGCTTCATCCACCCATTCAAGATGTCTGTTCAAACTTTATTTCATTTTTTTATTAGCTTGCAAAGTAGCATATTTCCTTATGGCTTTTTCATACATAGTGTTTTGTTGTTGTTGCTGGCTCCTCTACAGTTTCTCCTGCCCTCCCCCGCCCCCAGCTCCTGACTATCTTCTCTGTTTAAATGTCTCAGTACCCATTTTACACCAACCACTCTCATATCACATATATGCTACAATCCATCTCTCCACAAAGCTATTTTTTACCCCTTTTATGGGCCCATTCCAGTTTCCTGGCCTCTGAATACACTTTCTACCTCATAAACATACATACGTAAAAATGAGAAGCAGAAACCCATGAATGAGATAGAGCATCAGGTTTGCCTTTTGACGTTGGGTTACCTCACTTAACATTTAGTGATTCTGCCAGTTTTTCTGAAAATTATATACTTTTATTTATATTTATGCATGAATATACTTCCATTGTGTCTCACTTTCATTATCCTCTTCTCAGTTGAGAGATGTCTAGGCTGATTGCCTTCCTCATCTATTGTCACAACAACAATACTGAACATGATGTTCAAGTGTTTTGTGGTGGGACATGGAGTCCTTTGGGGTTACACCCAGGAATGCTGTCAAATTTCCATAATGGCTGCTTACATTCCCACCAAAGCAAATAAGGACGCCCCCACTTCGTATCCACACTGGCATTTGTTGTCATTTTATCTCTTGCCAAAAGCCTCTCTATCTAGGATGAAATTAGATTCCAAAGTAGTTTTAAATCATGCATTTTACTGGCTAAGGAGATTGACACATTAAAAATCTTTATAGATATTCATATACAGATAAATGGAAAAAGAAAATGTGGCATATGTGCACCATAAGATTGTACACAGCTGGGAAGAAAAATGAAACCATGACATTTTCAGAAAAATGAGTATAATTTATTATATTTTTTCATCTTACTGTTTTGTGTGTGTGTGAATTTCACATCATGCACCCTGTTCCCTCTCATCTCCCACCTCCCCTCAGACCCACCCTCTATCATTGAAACCTCACCCAACACTTTTAAAAAAAAAATCCCATTGTGGAAACTGTAATGTGTCTCAGTGTGCCCCACAATACTCCCTTTTGTCCACACATTTTTGCTTGCAAATGTTCATTATAATGACTACTTGGTCTGGTACGAGGCCTCTGACTTTTGCTACTTTGTCAATACTGGAACCTCACTGGGACTCCTCTCAAATATCCTGTTATTGTCCTGTGTCATGGAGATCCTATAGTTTGTGGTCTGTGGAACTGGCCTCTTCATGCACTCCAGCAGTTCATCCATGGGATTTCTGCTGGGGTGGACCACCTTAAAGTCCTGGTTCTGGGCCTGCAACCCCCATTTGCAGGGCCAGTTCTACTGTGCTACCAAGATCACAAGTGCAGCAGCAGGTAAGGGGTCGGACCAGCTCTCCTGCTCTCAGGACCCCACCAGAGCCAACTCTCTAATCTTCTGGATCCTTGGGGCTGGCTCGCCCACATCCCCCACATCCAGCTTGAGATGTACACTGTGCTGTCTAGGCAAGATGCAGGCCCTGGTCTTCTGAGTGCTCCGGCATGTGAGGGGCAGGGACAGCTCTCCTGCTCTCATGACCCCACCAGGGCCAGATCTCCAGTCCACCACTGTGGTGAGGGCCAAAAGGAGGGGAAGGGATCTCTCCCTTGACAACACTGCCACAAAGCAGACAAAAAGCAGGGCTGGCTCTCCTACACTCACACCCTTGGGCCTGGCTCACCCTCAATCCCCACATCTAGGGACAGGAAGGTTCTTCTAGTCTCTGGCTTGCTTCCTGTCCTGGGAGCCCATCTAGTGCTTGCCTGGTGCTGGACTGCTAGTCATCACAGGCTACCCCATGGCTCCAAAGTGGTGTTGGTATCCAGCTTGCTCCCCACCCCAGGAATATTAGATTACTGTTCATTCAGATGTTCATAGATCAGTACACTGGAAGTAGACATAGCCTCTCTCCTCTCTGCCACCTACTAATGCACTTGTGACACAGCAGCCACATCTGCAATGCCTCTAGGAGAAGATTATAAAATTTTTTTGTGATTCTGCATTTTTAAATTCTTCTCTCCTATATTACATCCTGATTGCAGTTTCCCCTCCCTCCCCTTACTTCAGTATCTGCCTCCCCTGATTTGCACCTCTCTTCTCTCTCAGATCCACCCACCTCCCTCAAAAAAGAGCAGGGCCTTCCAGGGATCACAACCAAAAATGGCATAACCAGCTACAATAAGACCAGGCACATACCACCACATCAAAGCTGGGCAAGGCATCCCAGTAGGAGGAAAAAAATTCTATAAGAGGGCAGAAGAGTCAGGGAGTCCTCCCCCATCCTGCTCCTGTTGTTAGGATTCCCACAAGAACACCAAGCTACTAAGCTATGACATATATGCAGAGGACCTAGGTCAGAGCTCTACAGACTCCCTGATCTCTGCAAGTTCCCATAAGTCCCAGTCAGTTGATTCTGTGGGCCATGTTCTCATGGCAGAAGCACACACTTTTAAGGTTAGATTCAACCTGTGAAAGAAAATATGCGCTATTTGTCTGTCTGAGGTCTGGATTCTTTCCTCTGTACAATGACTTCCAGTTATACTCTTTTTTCTGAAAATGCCATGGTTTCATTTTTATTCCCAGCTGCACACAATCTTAAGGTGTATATATGTACCATGTCTTATTCCTCCATTCATCTGTATATGAATATCTACGCTGACTTGATTTCACGGCTATCATCAACAACACAGCTATGAACACTGATGTGATTGCAGCTCTGTGGTCTGTTGACTAAGAGCCCTTCAGGTTGAGTTGAATGGTATACCTAAGCCAATGATCAACTTTTTTAAGGAAATGCTTGCTTGTTTCCAACTTCTAACAGTGACTGTGGTTCCTCTTTTCTACACTTGTTGCTATTGTTGTCTAGTTTCTTGGTGGTAGTCATTCTGACTTTGTTAAGATGGAATATTGAAGCAGTTTTAATTTGCCTTTCTCTGATAGCTCAGGATATTGAATAAATTTTCCAGTATTTATTGGCCATTTCATTTAGTCTCATGACGACTGTCTCTACAGCTCATTAGTCCACTAATTGACTGAATGATTTGGGTTTTTACTGTTTCAAGATTTTTTTTTTTTTGGTTTTTTCGAGACAGGGTTTCTCTGTGTAGCCCTGGCTGTCCTGGACTCACTTTGTAGACCAGGCTGGCCTCGAACTCACAAAGATCCACCTGCCTCTGCCTCCCAAGTGCTGGGATTAAAGGCGTGCGCCACCACCGCCCGGCTCAAGATTTTTTTTTTTAATTTATTTGTTTGTTTGCTTATTTATTTATTATGTATACAGTATTTGGTCTACATATATGCCTGAGCACCAGATCTCAATCTAGATGGTTGTGAGCCACCATGTGGTTGCTGGGAATTGAACTCAGGACCTTTGGAAGAACAGCCAGTGCTCTTAACCTCTGAGCCATCTCTCCAGCCCCAAGATTTTTTTTTTACAATGTCAAAACTTTCTACCCCTTCCTCCAGCTCTTATATCCTTACTGTCGTGTCTCGTGCATGGCACTAAGCCTTCAAGGGGGTGATATAGATGTCACATTTATGGCTGAGCATTCAAAAGTCACTTATTCTCAATTCTTTGACCATTATGAGTTACTCTAACATTACTCCTATTCACTATAAAGAGCGGCTTCTACGGCCAAAGTTGACAGCCATAAAAGCTTATGGGTACAAACAAATATTTGGATGGTAAATTATGGCAGCTTTCCATTGGCTTGCTCTTGCTGAACTAACTCTTTGACCCTCCTGGTTCTTTCCTCCCCCTAGTACCATCTAAACTTTCCAGTCATGGGTCAGACTTTGTCTTCTACACCCTCTCAGCAGAAGGATCCTAAGTTGACCTCCAGCCTTGACACAAATCTTCCAAATTTCAAGATGGAAACCAAAATCCTGTCTGAGGAATTAATCACCTTGATTGAATCCTACCTAGAGGATGGAAACCTTCAGGGAACAGTTTCTGCAATCAGCAGTGCTCTGGGTGACATTGAGAAAGCCCCACTGAACATCGCAGTGATGGGGGAGATTGGAGCTGGAAAGTCCAGCCTCATCAATGCTCTACAGGGAGTGGGGCCTGAAGAAGAGGGTGCAGCCACTTCCACTGGGGTGGTATGTACAACCACTGAACGAACACCATACCCATACCCCAAGTTCCCCAGTGTGACATTATGGGACCTGCCTGGCATTGGATCCTCTGCCTTCCAACCACATGATTATCTGAAGAAAGTCAAGTTTGAGGAGTATGACTTCTTCATTATTGTCTCTTCTGGACGCTTTAAATATAATGATGCAGAACTAGCCAAAGCCATTGTGCAAATGAATAGGAGTTTCTATTTTGTTCGAACTCACACAGATGTTGATCTAATGGTTCAAAACCAGAATAGTCCTAGGAGGTTCAATAAAGAAAACACCTTAAAGCAGATTCGAAATACCATCTCAAGTATACTGAAGGATGTTACCAACCAGGAGCCTCCAGTCTTCTTGGTCTCTAACTTTGATGTGTCTGACTTTGACTTCCCGAAGCTGGAAACCACCCTTCTGAGGGAGCTCCCAGCCTACAAATGCCACATGTTCATGCTCACTTTGCCAAATGTTACAGATTCCATCATAGACCGGAAGAGGGATACCCTGAAACAGAAGATCTGGAAGGAATCCATGATACCAAGAACATGGGCCACAATACCATATATGGGCTTGGCCAAAAATGACATAGAGAAGTTGGAAAAGACTTTGGACCTCTACAGATCTTCCTTTGGCCTGGATGAGGCATCACTGGAAAACATTGCTGAGGATTTGCACATAACACTGGAGGAACTCAAAGCGAACATTAAGTCTCCACATTTGTTCTCAGAGGAGCAGGATACATCCTTAACAGATAAACTATTGAAGTACATTGGCTATCCTTACTTTTCAAAGGTTTTCCACTTGCAAAATTACTTCATTGACATGGTGGCAAATGATGTTAAAATTATCCTTAGTAAAGAAGGGCTTTTTACAGAGAAGGTAAGTTCATTCAACTGTCATGCCTCTCTACATTGGGAGGAGTCAATGGAAAAAAACTAGTGTTTTCCACACTTGTTCCAGGAAGTACCTTTCTGTTTCACTTTGTTGAGATGTTTCACAGTGACTCTGATGAATTGTGTCAAATCCATTTTCTGCATCAGTTAACATCTTGTGGTCTCTCTGACTGAGACTGTTACATGATGTACTCTTAAGACTTTTCATTATAAATTGTCTCATTAGTGTTTATTTGTTTTACTTTTAAGAAGTATCTCAGGGGCTGGAGAGATGGCGCAGAGGTTAAGAGCACTGGCAGCTCTTCCAGAGGTCCTTAGTTCAATTCCCAGCAACCACATGGTGGCTCACAACCATCTAGGATGAGATCTGGTGCCCTCTTCTGGCCTGCAGGCATACATGCAGAGAGAATGCTGTATACATAATAAATAAATAAATCTTTTTAAAAAAAAGAAGTATCTCAGTTGATAGAATCCTACTTGTCAGTTTGCTTTTGTTTCCTGTGCTTTGGGGACCTTATGTTGAAAAATCTAATGAAGTTTTTCATATACATTTCCCTTTAAGAACTTCAAATTTTCCATCTTATATTAAGCTCTTTGTTCCATTTTGAGTTGGTTTTTGTACAGGGTGAAAGGTAAGGGTCAAGTTTAGTCCAATTTGTACAGTTTATCAAACAATGTGCCCTTTGTGCAGAGTTAGGTCTTGGAAGCCTTGCTGAGACAGTGCCTGCAGATACAGCCAATTGGCTGCACATGTATGTATATTTTTCGGGTCCTGTCTTCTGGTCAGTGTGTTGGTTCAGGAGCCTGTTTTCATGACACTGCTGTGCTGTTGTTGCCACTGTGACTGTGCAGTATGTCTTGACATTGGCATTACAGTGCCCACAAGCTCTGCTCTTTTTATCGATACTGTGCTGGCTATTTGCAGTCTTGTGTGTTTCCGTGTGGATTTTATGATTCAGCAGTCTTGTTTTATTTTAAATGACATTGATGTTTTGGTTGATATTGTATTGGGTCTATAGATCACTTTTTGAAGTATGGACAGTATGATAACATTAATATTTATAAATTATAAACATGAGAATCTTCGCACCTTTTGTAGCCTTCTTTGAGATTTCTTTTTTTTATATTTTTTAATATTTATTTTTCTTTTATTTAATTATTTATTTATTGCTTCAGGTTACATCTCCATCATACGGTCCTCTTTCTACCTCTCCCAGTCCCGCCCTCTACCCCCTAACCCTTCCATCCCACTCCTCTGGAGTGGAGTGTCCCTACATAACAGTCCCCCACCCCCAGTTCAGCAGTCATATGAGGGTCAAAAGCCTATCATACACTGGAGGCCTACAAGGCAGCACCATTAGGGAAAAGTGTCTCATTGACAGGGAGAAAAAGAAGTCTAAGCTCCTGTTCCCTTTGGTGCATTGCTTGTGGTATAGATATCCTGTACTATATAGCTAAAATCCGACTATAAGTGAATAGATGCTATGTGCATCCTTCTGAGTCTGGGTTAGCTCACTCAGGATGAGCTTTTCTAGTTCCATCCATTTGGCTGCAAACTGCATAATTTCCTTGTTTCTGATAGCTGAGTAGTATTCCACTGTGTAGATGTACCATAGTTTTTTAATCCATTCTTCAGTTGAGGGATATCTGGATTGTTTCCAGTTTCTAGCTCTTACAAATAAGGCTGCTATGAACATAGATGAGGCAACTTCCTTGTGATTCGGTGAAGTCATTTGGATGCATAACCAGAAGTGGTATGGCTGGGTCCTGAGGCAGAGCTATTCCAAGTTTTCTAAGATATCGCCAGACTGACCTCCATAGTGGTTGCACAAGCCTGCACTCCCACCAGCAATGGAGAAGGGTTCCCCTTTCTCCACACCCTCGCCAGCATGTGCTGTCATTTGAGCTTTTGATCTTAGCCATTCTGGCAGGTGTGAGATGGAATCTTAGAGTCATCTTGAGTTGCATTTCTCTGATGATTAAGGATGCTAAGCATTTCTTCAAGTGTCTCTCGGCCTTTAGGAATTCCTCCTTTGTGAATTCTCTGTTTAGCTCTTTTCCCCATTTTTTTAAATTGGATTATTTGGTTTGTTTGGCATTTAATTTCTTGAGATCTTTGTAAATTCTGGATATTAGCCCTTTGTCAGATGTGGGGGTTGGTGAAGACTTTTTTCCAATCTGTAGGCTGCCTTTTTGTTCGAATGACAGTATCTTTTGCCTTACAGAAGCTTTTCAGTTTCATGAGGTCCCATTTATTGATTGTTGGTCTTAGGTCCCGAGCTGTTGGTGTTCTGTCCAGGAAGTTGTCACCTGTGCCAATGAGTTCAAGGGTTTTTCCTACTTTCTATTCTAGTAGATTTAATGTGTCCAGCCTTATGTTAAGGTCTCTGATCCACTTGGACTTAAGTTTTGTTCAAGGTGATAAGTATGGGTCTAATTTCATTCTTTTACATATTGACATCCTGTTGGATCAGCACCACTTGTTGAAGATGCTGTCCTTTTTCCATTGTGCGGTTTTGGCTTCTTTGTCAAAAACTAGGTGCCCATAGGTGTGTGGGTTCATTTCTGGGTATTCAATTCGATTCCATTGATCCACTGGTCTGTTTCTATACCAGTAACATGCTGTTTTTATTACTATTGCTATGTAGTACAGCTTGATATCTGGGATGGTGATACCTCCAGATGTTGTATTTTATTGTACAGGATTGATTTAGCTCTTCTGAGTTTTTTGTTGTTCCATATGAAATTAAGAATAGCTTTTTTCAGGTCTGAAAGGAATTGTGTTGGTATTTTGATAGGAATTGCATTGAACCTGTATATTGCTTTTGGTAGGATGGTCATTTTTATTATGTTGATCCTACCTATACAGGAGCATGGGAGATTTTTCTGTCTTCTGATAGCCTCTTCAATTTCTTTCTTCAGGGACTTGAAGTTCTTGTCATTCAGGTCTTTCACTTGCTTGGTTAGAGTTACCCCCAGGTATTTTATATTGTTTGTGGCTATTGTGAAGGGAGTTGTTTCCCTGATTTCTTTCTCAGCCCATTTATTTGTTGTATAAAGAAGGGCTTCTGATTTTTTTGAATTAATTTTGTATCCAGCCACCTTGCTGAAGGTGTTTATCAGCTGTAAGAGTTCTCTGGTTGAATTTTTGGGGTCGCTTATGTATACTATCATATCATCTGCAAATAGGGATATTTTGACTTCTTCATTTCAGATGTTTATCCCCTTGATCTCTTTCAGTTGTCTTATTGCTCTAGCAAGAACTTCAAGTACTATATTGAAGAGATATGGCAAAAGTGGACATCCTTGTCTTGTCCCTGAGTTTAGAGGAAATGCTTCAAGTTTCTCTCCATTTAATTTGATGTTGGCTACTGGCTTGCGGTATATTGCTTTTATTATTTCTAGGTACGGTCCTTGTATGCCCGTTCTCTCCAGGACTTTTAGCATGAGATTTCTTTTTTTAGTGCTTTGTGAGCATCATTCCTTGGATAATTATTGAAACTTGATTGCTCCCTTTCCTTCCTTCCTTCCTTCCTTCCTTCCTTCCTTCCTTCCTTTTTTCCTTCTTCTCTTCCTCCCTTGTTTTGTTCTTCCCCTGCCTTCCTACCTGCTGTATGTGCATTTTGTCTATTGCAAATGGACTTCCAAGGTTTCTTTCAAAATTTTACATTTCTGAATTTCTAGGGAAAATCTTATGTTTTCATTCATCAGTATTCTGTTAGTTCTCACTGAGGTTTTGTTTTTCTTTTCTTTTTGCATTTTAGGTACACAAACAGTATAGGGTGTTATAGTGTGGCATTTCCATACATCTGTACAATTATACATTCCCATTTATTCTTACTATTCTCATTCCTTTCCCTGCTGCCCTCCACCATACCCTGTCCTTTCCTGGCTACTTCCTTTTTATCCCGCAGGGTCCTTTCTTCACTCTCTTGTCATATATAATCTGTTACTCAACCTACCTATTTCCTTTAACATTTCTTTTTCATTGTTGTGGGTTGTCTGGCTAAGATTTGGGGACTGAACAGTAGAAAACACAGGGACACACAGGGAATTTCTTAGGAGTCTGCTTACCACTGAGGCTATCCCCTACGTCCCCTTTTGAAAAATAAGGGATAACATGGGTTCATATCTCCTTTCCAATAAATCTTTTTTAAATCATCTATTTCTTAAGTTTTCAAACAAGCATATGTGGTATGTTATGAATACCCCTATTCGTCCCTTTGTCCCCTAAGACAGTTTCACTTCTACTTTTATATCAAACATACAGTATTGCCAGGCATGGTGGCACACGCTTTAAATCCCTGCACTTGGGAGGCAGAGACAGGTGGATCTCTGTGAGTTCAAGGCCAGCCTGGTCTACAAAAAAAAAAAAAAAGCCATAACTTATGTATCTATATAAAATCTAAGCTCCATGAATAAGAAATTGCATTTGTCTTTCTGAGACTGGCTTAATTGTCTTAATGTAGCTCTCTCCAGTTACATCCAATTTAACTACAAATGACATAATTGAAATCTTCTTTATAAGGAAAAAGGCCCATTACATATATATAGAAATGTATCCAGCTCTCTGTTGGACATGTAATGAATCTTTGTCACTCCCCACCTCATGTCCCTTCTCCCTTTATTCACAGACTACACAAGAGAAACTAAAATGGCTGTGCTAAGAGACCAGTGCTCATAAGGCCTAAGAAGCAATACTTCTAAGCATTCCCAAGAGGCAGGGAGCCTTCCTAAGAGAAACACATTGCTTGAGGTTTTTGATATGCTGATCTATGCCTTTAGGGTTTTTACAATGTATGCACATCAATTTTAAAAAGAATAAACAGAATTTAAAGACAACTTAAAGTAAGAAATAAACACTGGGGTAGGTGACTGCATGGAGTTAGTAGATCTCTAATTTGTCAACAAAGGAGGGGGGAAATCACAGGAGAAAGATCAGCCTGAGTAAGAAGGCACTTGACATGCAGGCTGAAAATGGAGCCATCAGCCAGGATTAGAAAAGAAGATTCTTCTGATTTGTAAGGGGACAGAAATGAGGTCCCCCATTACTATAAGAGCAAACTCTTAGGACTTTCCCTGCTATACTAATAACTACGATGTCTCTCTTTTCTCCTCTATTCAGCATCTTCTACTGCACACAGCTGCATGCAAGCCTTCCTCTAACAGACTCTCTCCTTTAATGATTCAGCTTTTGGAGTTCAGCTTTGAAAATTTTTTTAAGAATTTCAAGAAGGAAAGCAAAATCCTCTCCGAAGAAACCATCACCTTGATTGAATCCCATCTGGAGGCTGAGAACCTTCAGGGAGCAGTTTCTGTCATTAGTCAAGCTCTGAGAAACATCGAGGAAGCCCCACTGAATATCGCTGTGACTGGAGAAACAGGGGCGGGGAAATCCAGCTTCATCAATGCCCTGAGGGGAGTGGGAAATGACGAAAAAGGTGCAGCCCCTACTGGGGTGGAAGAGACGACCCTGGAGAGAACCCCGTACCCACACCCAAAGCTCCCCAATGTTACAGTGTGGGACTTGCCTGGCATTGGGTCCACTAACTTCCAACCACAAAACTATCTAACAGAAATGAAGTTTGATGAGTATGACTTCTTCGTTATCATCTCAGCTACACGCTTCAAAGAAGTTGATGCATTTCTGGCCAGAACCATTGCGAAGATGAATACAAAGTTCTACTTTGTCAGAACCAAGGTAGATCAGGATATAAGTAATGAACAGAGGAGTAAACCTAAGAGGTTCAATAGGGACAGTGTCTTAAAGACAATCCGAGGGAACTGTTCAAAGCATCTTCAAGAGGCTCTCTCCAGTAAGCCTCCAGTCTTCTTAGTCTCTAACTTTGATGTGTCTGATTTTGACTTCCCAAAGCTGGAGACCACCCTACTGAGTGACCTCCCAGCCCACAAGCGCCACATCTTCCTGCTGTCCTTGCACAGTGTTACTGAGACTGCCATTGACCGGAAGAGGGATTTCCTCAAGCAGAAGATCTGGCTGGAGGCCATGAAGGCTGGAGCATGGGCAACCATTCCATTTGGGGGCTTTATCAGAGATAAAATACAGAAGTGGGAGGAGACCTTGAATCTCTATAGGTCATACTTTGGGCTGGATGATGCCTCACTGGAAAATATTGCCAAAGATTTTAACAGGCCTGTGAATGAAATCAAGGCACACATTAAATCTCTCCATTTATTAACAAGGAAAGAAGGCATGTCCCTAGAAGAAAAACTATTGAAATATATTGAATATATTTCCTCTGTTACTGGGGGGCCACTTGCCACAGGCCTTTACTTTAGAAAGACTTTCTATTTGAAAAATCTCTTTGTTGATACTGTGGCAAATGATGCCAAGACTCTCCTTAATAAGGAAGAGTTCTTATCACAAAAACTGGAATCATGCATGTCCAACCCCCCTGAATACTGGGAAGCAGCAATGGAGCTATGAGGCCCTTACCTTTGGCCTGGCTTCGAACTAGGTTTGGACTGGCACTGACTTATAGCCTACTCCTAAGCCACAAACATTTTCAGTGAAAGACCAGAGTACTCATCCCTTTTCTCTTTCAGAGAAGAACTTCACTGTGGCAAGTGGAAGAAGAGCCATCAGTAGTGTAAAAACACAAGAGAAAAGCTGTCTGTTATTAAAGAATTATGTATGAGAATACATGGTTGTGTATACACATGACTTGCGATATCTTCGTCAAATTAAATTTGAATCTTTTGTCCGAAGGAGATTCCCCGGGCATTCTCATACTCTCCTAAGATGAAAACGTTAGTGTCTTGTCTGGATGAATTTCTTTTGGGGTTTATGAAGTACAGGGGGCTGGTTCCCAGCACACATGTCCATGTGAGGTGGCATCTCCTAGACAAGGGAGCCACAAAGAAGGTGGAATTGTGACCATTGTTCATGCCCCCTTCCAAGGAAGTGCTGCAGGTCCACAGAAACAAGGATATTTTATTCCATATCCTTCACCAGTCAACCTGAATGAGTTCTGAATTCGGATTGTAGGCAACACAAGCTCTAATTAAATTGCCTCTCCTGTGGTAAGATCACTGCAAAATACTACCTTACTGCTTTAATCTCTGGCAGGGGTTGTTGATACTTGCCCTTACTTGAGAGGGGCAAGCATGTGGAGTTGTTGACAGTTCATTTGTGCACATCATCCTTTTGGGAATCAGTGTCTCTTTAGGACAGCTAACATCACAGTTTGTTAAAATTCCAGTGTGGTTTTCTGCACTTATAGCTTCCCTTCTAGAAAGTAAGGAGAGGGTCGTGCATGGGATTCCACGTGCAGAAATGAAGCATGCACATTTTAGTTCTGCATCAAGGTTCCTAGCAGAAAAAGAAGCAAGAGCTCATATCTGAATCTTCCTACACCTAAGTCTGGATCTATATAGTATTTGTATTAATTCCTATTTTTATTATTTGTTAATTCATTTTACAATCCAATCGTGGCCCCCTCCTTCCTCTCCTCCTGGTACCATTCTCCCACCTTCTTTTCCCTTTCCCTCTCCTCCCTTTCTCCTCAGAAAAGGGGAGCCGCCCCTCCCTCTACCAACGCATTCTGGCTCATCAAGGCAGATCAGGCCTAGGAGCACTTCTTCCATTGAGGCTAGATATTGCAGCCCGGCTTGGAGAAAGCAATCCACAAACTGGCAACAGAGTCCGGGTCAAAGGCAGTCCCCTCTTCATTTGTGAGGATATTCACGTGAAGACCAAGCTGCCAACCAGCTGCATATGTGTGGGGGTGCCTAGGTCCAGTCCATACTTGCTTTTTCCCCCCTTTGGTTGATGCCGCAGTCTCTGTAAGCCCCCATGGACCTAGGGCAATTGTCTCTGTAATAATTCCCTTTATGTCACAGTGTCCTGAATACCTGAGAGAAACAATTTGAGAGAGGAAAGGACTAGTCTTGCTCTCAATCACAGAATTGCACTCTATCATGATGGAAGGGGCTTGGTGGAAGGAAATGATCAGTGTTTCAGAGAGGAAGACCATGACCATGGAGGCAGAAAGAGCTTGATAACAACAGGGGTAGGAGAAGCCAAGTCCTGGCCCTCATGTCCTGCAGGAGCCCTACCTCCTAAAGCTCAACAACATCCAAAAATGGCATGTCAGCTTGCAGCCAGGTGCTTAACTCACGAGCCTACAGTGTCCTTCAAACCATAGCACCATCACATCTATATCCCTTCAAACCATAGCACCATCACATCCATATCCCTTCAAACCATAGCACCGTCACATCCATATCCCTTCAAACCATAGCACCATCACATCCATATCCCTTCAAACCATAGCACCGTCACATCCATATCCTTCAAACCATAGCACCATCACATCCATATCCTATCAGGTCTCTCTCAACTTCCCTCTCCTTCTTCCTCTCCCTCATTACCCTCTTCCTCCTCTTCCTCTTTCCCTCCTCTCCCTGCACCACTTCCTCCTCATTCTCCCTCTCTTCTCTCTCTGCTTCTCTCCACTCCTCTGTCTCTCATTGGCTCACTCAGTTGTGAGACTTGGCAAGCATGGTATCTAGAGGGCCACCTTGCAGCCTGGAAACCTTTGGAAGAGTTGACTTTACAGCTTCTGTTCAAGCAGCAAGAATTCTCTCTCCCTCTACCTAGAGGAATGCCAAAGGTTTTCTTGTTGTTTTGGTTTCGGTTTTGTTTATCTCTAAGGTTAAACAGAGACATTTACAGTAGACAAGATTATGTGGTACATTCAAAGCCTCCTGCTTTAAAATTTAATCTCATCTAAAAATAACTTTTATGCCAATCGGTGGTGGCGCATGCCTTTAATCCTAGCACTCGGGAAGCAGAGGCAAGCAGATCTCTGTGAGTTCGAGGCCAGCCTGGTCTACAAAGAGAGCAGAGGAAGTGGAAAGAGAGCTTAGCAGGAAGTATCTCAGCCTCAGTGTGTCAAAAATATCGGAATGGGCCATTTGTGGCTGCTTCGTTCACATTAGGGAAGTGTCCAACTGTGGAGAAACAGATGAGGAAAATGTGGCTTTCTTTGTGGGCATGGGGTGGGTTCGTTTTGTTAAATTTGACTCGGCCATTCAAATGAGGTTTAGAAAAATTCAATAAACTGGCAATCTAAGCCGGGCGGTAGTAGCACACCTGGAGGCAGAGGCAGGCAGATCTCTGAGTTCGAGGCCAGCCTGGTCTACAGAGGGAGTTCCAGGACAGCCAGGGCTACACAGCAAAACTGTGTCTCCGGGAAAAAAAAAATCTAATCTTTAAAAGCGTAATTCAAAAGTAAGTCTACACTAAAATCCTAAGTAAAGATACAAACTTCCCAGAGCATGGGGAAATTAACAATAATGAAACTAAGGCTTCACTTATTCCAAGTTGAGAATTTCCAGAACTTTTTTCAATAAGTTTTCCTAAATCTTGCTATTTAAAAAACAAACAAACAATAATAATTTTCAAACAAACATAATAATTTTAAAAAAAGACACGTACCGGCTATAGTCCTGTGCAAGACGTGCTGGGGCAATGGTGGAACAGAACTTGTGGGAGTGATCAACCTAAGACTGGTCCAACTTATGGCCCATGCCATGAGAGGGAGCCCACGTCTGACACTGGATATATATAATTATATAATATAAATATTACTCATCCACGTCTGACACGGGATAGCCAAGAACCAGAGGGAGGACAGCATAGAGACCCAGGAGAGAGCCGAACACAACTGGGGATGGGGAGGTGGTCAATGAAGTGATCTCTGATACTATTCTACTGTACTCATAGATTGGTGTCTAACCCTACAGTCATCAGAGAGGCATCAGTCAACAGGAGCAGATGCAGAGACCCACAGCCAAACACTGGGTGGACTAAGAGGAAGGATTGTAGAATCCAGAGAACACTGCCCACAGAATCAACTAAGCAGGACTCTTAGGAGCTCACAGAGACTGAAGTGACAAACCCAGACCCTGGAAAGGTCTGAGCTAGGTCTTCGGCATATATGCTATGGCTATGTGGCTTGGTGTTCTTGTGGAAATCCCAACAATGGGAGTGGGAGTGTCTCTGACTCTTTTCCTTGTGCTTGGGACCCTTTTCCTCTTACTGAGTTGCCATGTCCAGCTGTGACATGAGGGTTTGTGCCCAGTCTTACTGTATCATGTTAGGCCATGTTATGTGGATATATCACTGGGAGGCCTAGGAGACTTGCTTTTTTTTTTTCTCTCTCTCTTTTAAGGGAAACAGAGGAGGAGTTGATCTGGGGGAAGAGGGGAGGTGGGGGAAGGGACTGGGAGCAGGAGAGGAAAGGGAAACTGTGGTAGGAAAGTAATGTATGACCGAAGAATAAAAGTCCCCTGGACTGTTGTGAACTTCCATGTGGATCCTGCAGCCGATCTCAGGTCTTCCAGAAGAGCAGCCAGTGCCCTTCACTACTGAGCCATCTCTCCCACCCCTAAAAAAATGTTAAGTGTGTCCAAAAGTGGAATAAGTATGCCAATTCCTATGGTTCCTGATTCTTCAGTTTTCCTATGTTCTGATATATATTTTTTCCTCTGTGTTATTTCTTCATAACTTTCTAAGTTTGCAATCAGGCACATTGATATTGGTCATGAAATTATTATACCAGTTATTTTTTGTTAGTATATATTCATTGTAAGAAGTGGGTTTTGTTGTGACATTTTCATAGAGGTAAAAACTATATAGTTTGTTGTGCTCTACTAAAAATAAGCTGGGAATTCCATGAGAGCAGGTGTCAAGTCTGTCACATTCACATTTGTTCCATGGTCCTGCCCTCCCATAAGCCTAGAAGAATCTCAACTCTTGGGAAGCAGAGGTTAAGAGGTCAAACATTAGTCTTCTCATCCAGGATTGGTCAGTGAGAAGATGGACTTACACGTGTGACAGACACATAATGTCAAAAAGTTAAAACTTTGAACAGAAAGTTCATTGTAAAGTCTGGGACACTTTTAGGGTGAAAAACAATGGACCATGATTAGAGAGGGATGGTGGGTGTGATGAATCTAGACTCTGGTGCTGTGCACCATAAACTATGCATCACGCCTCCTGACCAGACAAATATCCCACAGGGTTTGGGATGAGTCCTAGCTCCCATGTTCCATCAGACATATGGAAGCAGTGTATTCCCTTCCTCTGAGTTATAAACTCCCTGGGGCCAGGATGGTGTTTAGAATAGTGTTTTATTGTTTGTTTGTTTGTTTGTTTTATTGTTTGTTTGTTTGTTTGTTTGTTTGTTTTTGCTTGATTTGATTTTTGTTGGCAGCTAAAGCTGTCCTGAAACTCGCTATGTAGCCCAGAAGTGCTTGAGAATTATGGTCCTTCTACCTCAGTCTCCCATGTGCAGATAGTACCTGTATATCCCAGGTATATCCCAGTATAGCATATCAGTAGTTCTCTGCATATTGCTTACAACTCGCAAGTGTAGGCTGGCTTCATGAGGACAAACAAAGGTGTAGACTGCCATGCAGTGTAGGCTTGAGAGGAAAAGCCACAGTTTTGGAGAACCTCTTTGGTGCCTTTCCAAGGATGTACTGAAATTGAGAAGGCAGATATAGTGTGAAGAAACTTTCCCCCAAACTCCTATATTCTTCTGTTCTGATTGGTCCTGGGGACCTCCCTTGGCCAGTTTCCTTATGGTGTCCCTACTGGCCTTCGCTCTTCCTTTGGGTCTTTCATCATCAGCTTGGGAGCTCCAATTTCAGGGCTGGCATTTGTGGCTTTCATGGGAGCCATTGCCTTTCCCTTCCTCACTTACTCTCTGTGTTAAGTTCCTGTATGGACAGTGACAGTTCTGTAGCTCAGATGAAGAGGCATGTATGTTATGTCATCATACCAGTTTTTTTTTTTTTTGTTAGTATATATTCATTGTATACTAATGGCAGGAGTCAGTGGATAGATGTGCAGAAGCTAGGTCAGACTGCCTGCACAATATTGTCTCCTTTTCTCTCTTGCTGCCCATTTTGTAACTGACATGTTACAAGCTATAGTAGGGTGCTTTAATACTTGTAAAGATAAGATCATGCATGACATTTTGGATATACATATACATCGCCTCAGGAGTTTCATGTTTCTTTTCCATTCCCATCACTGTGAGAGGAGGTTTTTGTCTCTTTAGGCCCCACAGTCTGCTGTGGAGAGTCCCCAGAGTGACATGAGCTTCCCTAGATGAGTGGTTGGTGGAGACTAAGGAGGGAGATCTGATCACTGGGAGCAGCTATTCCCTGTCCCCGCAAGCAAACACAGGAAAGAGACAATAGGGTTATTTTAACTCTAGCATTCCCCTACAGGATATCTGTGCTGAGTTTGTTTTTCTGCAGGACACCCAGCCAAAGGTGAATGAGAGCCTTTCCATTCCGATTCACCGTTTCTAGAGCAGCTGTTGGCTCATTTTTCAGTTTCTATTTATGTATCAGCATTTCCCTTTCCTCCTGTTGTCTGTCTCTCTCCAGTGTATCAGTGTGGCTTACTTCTACTGTTCTTGGGGGGAAGTGGGAAGTGAGTAATTTCCCATGCTCTCCTCTTTTACCTAATTCTCTCCTGTCTTTCCTTAATGTCTTATTAACATTTCCTCACCTTTCTTCTCTCTGTTTGTGACCATCGTGGTTCCCTGAGTTGAAGAACAATACGCAGTAGGAGGGCCTGGCACAAACTAAGAGAAGTAAAAGTGGAGATCAAGAAAGTGCTGAGATGAGAAACAGAGTAAGTTTTCTCCAAAGAACAGTGTGGAGATGAAGTGGCTTCTTAATGCTCTTATTCAAAAGAAGCAAAACAAAACCAGAGCCTAAATGCCAAGCAGAGAGAGTTGAGACACGTGAGCTGAGACAAAATTTTCACAAGGTTGTTTTATATAATATAAATATTACTCATCCAAAGAATTTTTGGTAAGAGCATACCACAGTCACTGTTTTAGGAGCCTGGAACCATTACAGTACGCAAAAGCAGCATCAGGAAACATAAGGTTTGGTGAGGAGACCAGAAATCAGCAAAACATACTATGCCCTGGTATTGCTTGCTGGGGCCACACAAGGCAGAAAAGAGACTTGCAGTAGGGGGAAAATTCAACTCTAAATAGAGTGTGAGGGGAGTGTTCAGGTAGGTGCTGAGATGAGCGAGCAAGGCCAGGCGTATCTGGGAAAGCCTTCTGTGGAGATGGAACACTGAACGGTCAAGGCCGTGAAGCTGGTATCTACTTGCAACATTGGGAGAATATGGAGTGGCCAATGAGACTGGATATGAGGGGATTGTGGGGGACAGAAGGAAAGGCAGTCTGAGTGGAGATGGTGGGGCCTTCTGACGAGTCTTTCATACTGAAACTTTTATTCTTACAAATATAGAGTCACTGTCAATAGTCTGTGGTAGGGGACAGGCTATGGTGGAAAAGTCAAAGAAGTAAGGAATTCCAGAGGTGCTGTATATTCATAACCTAACTAAATACCTTTTGTTTAGAAGGCAAGCCCAGTAACTGCTCGCTACTGCCAGGAGGGTGCAGCAGCAGAAGATATAAACTCCTTTCTGAGCCCCCAACTGTAAGCTCCTTGGTTTCCTTCTGGGAGTCAAAGTACAATCTGTATGCTGAAGAACTGAGGTGTGTCCTCCTGACAGCTGGATCTCTAACCAAGACAGCATGGCCTCATGGTTTCATGAGAGCAGGAAGGAGACCAGGAAAGCCTTTTCTATCAGAGCCTACAATCTGTACAGGGGCATCCAAGGATGCAGTGTTCATGAGTCATCACCCCTGGTGGGGGAGCTCATCAGTGAGGCCACTCTTCTCAATCACCCAAGCTTCTGCAAATAACCCCAAAACTTTACTGATTGGCTAAGACAGACCTGGAGGAAATGTCTTTGCTCTATCTGGGATGAAGAGATGACTGTTTGCAACTCTCCAGAAAAGTCACATGACTGAGCCTATGGAGTCCTGACCATCACCCCCCTTTATCACCATCCTTGTCCACAGTTCTCATATGGTTAACCCATGCTGTGCTATTAGTGCTAGAGAGATTTAAAAAGAGACCACAGTGACACCTACAGGCTACTTAAGGAAAGAACCACTTTCAGTGTCTTTTTTTTTCCTTTCTAAAATTTGAGACTTCCGCCGGGCGGTGGTGGCGCACGCCTTTAATCCCAGCACTTGGGAGGCAGAGGCAGGCGGATCTTTGCGAGTTCGAGGCCAGCCTGGTCTACAAAGCGAGTCCAGGACAGCCAGAGCTGTTAAACAGAGAAACCCTGTCTCGAAAAAAACCAAAAAAAAAAAAAAAAAATTTGAGACTTCCATACATGCGTACTCTATTTATATCATTTCCAGACCTCCCTTTCCCCCTACAACTTCTCCCATATCCCTCTACTTCCTGTAAAATTCATGACCTTCTTTAATTATTTATTGTTTTACACACACACACACACACACACACACACACACACACACGGAAAACCTGAGCCCAAATAACTATTTCACTCATTATATTTATTGGGTCAATGAATTTACTTAGTCTACTCCCTCATACATTTTGGGTTTTTTTGTTTGTTTGTTTTTGAGACAGGGTTTCCCTGTGTAGCCCTGGCTGTCCTGGGCTCACTTTGTAAACCAGGCTGGCCTCGAACTCACAGAGATCCTCTTGCCTCTTTAATCCCGAGTGCTGGGATTAAAGGCATGCACTACTACACCCGGCCTTTCCTCATACGTTTACTCCAACTACACAACTTTCTATAAATCTAAGCATAGCATTCCCCTTTGAGCCGGAACTGTAATTCTAGGTTTTTGACACAAAATAAAATCATCCTTAGCCCATTTTCTCCGTCAAGGTACCCCAATTTCATTAATTCCTATACTTATTATTCTTGAAACAATTAGCCTATTTATCTAACCCATTGCCCCGGCAGTCCGACTAACAGCCAACATTACTGCAGGTCACCTGCTTATGCACTTAATTGGAGGTGCTGCACTAGTGCTCATAAACATCAGTCCACCCGCTGCTATAATTAGCTTTATCGTCTTAATTCTTCTTACTCTCTTAGAGTTTGCCGTGGCTCTTATCCAAGCTTACGTATTTACTCTACTAGTAACTCTTTATTTACATGCTAACACCTAATGGCCCATCAAACTCATGCATATCATATAGTTAATCCAAGCCCATGACCACTAACAGGGGCTCTCTCCGCTCTTCCCCTAACCTCAGGGCTAGTAATATGGTTCCACTTTAACTCAATAACACTTCTATTAATTGACCTAATACTGAATATATTAACTATACTGCAATGATGAAGAGACATTTATTCATGAAGGAACCTATCAAGGTCATCACACACCATGTGTCCAAAAAGGCCTTCGCTATGGGATGGTCCTATTTATCATTTCTGAAATTTTCTTTGCAGGCTTTTTCTGAGCCTTTTACCACTCTAGCATCGTACCTACACATGATCTCGGAGGATGCTGGCCTCCAACAGGAATTCCGCCACTCAACCCCTTAGACGTCCCCTTAGTAAACACATCAGTTCTCCTGGCATCAGGGCTTTCAATTACATGAGCCCACCATAGCCTAACAGACGGTAAACGAAACAATATAAATCAAGCCCTACTGATCACAATTTTACTTGGACTTTATTTTACTATTCTCCAAGCCTCAGAATATTTCAAAACATCATTCTCAATCTCAGACGGAACTTAAAGATCTACATTCTTTATAGCAACTGGATTTCATGGTCTCCACGTAATTATTGGATCTACATTCCTAATTATCTGCCTCCTTTGTCAGATAAAATTTCATTTTACCTCAAATCACCACTTCGGATTTGAAGCAGCAGCATGATATTGACACTTTGCTGACGTAGTCTGACTGTTCCTGTATTTGACACTTTGCTGACGTAGTCTGACTGTTCCTGTATTTGACACTTTGCTGACGTAGTCTGACTATTCCTGTATGTATCTATTTATTGATGAGGTTCATACTTCCTTAGTATAACTCGTACAGCTGACTTCCAATTAGTTATATCTGGTAAACCCCAGAAGAAAGTAATTAATCCTCTTCTAACACTTATTATCTATTCCTTGTTAACAACACTCTTAATTTTAATCGCATTTTGAATGCTGAGTCCACTTAGTGTTGCTTGTACGTATAAGTGTTTAGGATTGGTCACTTTCACTTGGAACTACATAGCACATAACCCATCAGAGTCTCATCCCTAAAGTAGATTGATTCTCCCTGAGAGAGAAAATTTTTATGTGAAATATGTGAGCCAGGGCAGAGTGAATCTAACATTAGAAAACCAAAATACTGCCGGGCGGTGGTGGCGCACGCCTTTAATCCCAGTACTTGGGAGGCAGAGGCAGGCGGATCTTTGCGAGTTCGAGGCCAGCCTGGTCTACAAAGCGAGTCCAGGACAGCCAGAGCTGTTAAACAGAGAAACCCTGTCTCGAAAAACCAAAAAAAAAAAAAAAAGAAAACCAAAATACTAGATGAGAAAATATCCCACTTTCCATGCCTTCAGAGAATGAAAAGGCAATTACTTTGCATATGCAAAATGATCTATGAAGGTAGACAGCACGGTATGAATGACAAAACCTGAAAAATCTCTCTCTCTCTCTCTCTCTCTCTCTCTCTCTCACACACACACACACACACACACACACACACACACACACACACACAAATAAATGTGATTTTGAGAAGAAGAGGAAGAAGATTGCTCCATCTCGATTGCATTACACCATGAAGTACTAAGAGAAACCACCTCCTCTGAGGAGGTCAGGATGCTAAGACACCTCGAATGTTCTGCAGCACAAACTTGAGTTCAGTATCCGCTTGCTACAGCCAGGAGGGTGCAGCAGCAGAAGATACAAACTCCTTTCTGAGCCCCCAACTGTAAGCTCCTTGGTTTCCTTTGGGGAATCAAAGTACAATCTATATGCTGAAGAACTGAGGTGTGTCCTCCTGACAGCTGGATCCCTAACCAAGACAGCGGGGCCTCATGGTTTCATGAGAGCAGGAAGGAGACCAGGAAAGCCCTTTCTATCAGAGCCTTCTCCATGCTGCAGCACACAAGCTTTCCATGAGGTGGAGTCACATATAGAAACAAGGTCCATGAGAAACCAAATTTGCTGAGCTTGAAACTAAGACCTCCACTGCCAGTGACAGAAATTATCAGGGCCCTTTCTTTAGCCACAAAGCAAATAGCGGATGACTTCATTATCCTGGCACAATAGTGGGTACAAGGCTGTATGACTGCAAGTGTGCCTGCATGAGGGTGTTTGTGTATGTGTGTGTGTGTGTGTGTTAGTATTTATGCACATCTGTCTGTACATGTGTATGCCTCTGTGTGTGATAGGTGTGAGAATGTGATTGACAGCTCACCCGGCTGTGTACTAGACGCTGTTCATCCAGAGTGAATCAGCATGCATCTTTCTGCGAAGTGTAATGTGGTATGGTGGTGAATGAGCTCTACCAGGATGTCCTTGTTGAACATAACATGGGAAGGGCAAGAAAGAGGCAGTCCCCACACTTCAGTATCAAAGAAAGTAAACAGAGAAACGCCTGTACTGTATATTTTATAGTCCTTGACCCTTCCCTTTCTTTCGGTGTTGAGTGAATGGTTAATCAGAGTAATAGCCTAAGGCTGACTCTTGAATAACTCAGGTGTTAAAAGCCTCTACTGGTCATGGTAGCTCTTGCCTTTAGTTCCAGCACTCAGGAGGCAGATGCAAGTGGATCTCTGTGAGTTCAAGGCCAACCTCATCTACATTGAGAGTTCCAGGCCAAGGAGGACCACAGTGAGATTCTAGGTCAAAAATATTTTTTTTAAATGAACACTTTCTTCTCTTGCAAAGGATCTCAGGTTCAGTTTCCAGCACCCATATGGTTCCAGGGGACCTTACACCTTCTTTTGGCCTCTGCAGGTACCAGGTGAACACACACAGTAGGCATATACACACAAGTAAAACATTCATATACATAAAATAAAATAAATTAAATCTTCTTTAAAAAAAAAAGTTAGAATCTTGCCTGGCAGTGGTGGCACATTCCTTTAATCCCAGCACTTGGGAGGCAGAGGCAAGCAGACCTCTGAGTTCAAGGCCAGCCTGGTCTACAGAGTGAGTTCCAGGACAGCCAGGGATACACAGGGAAACCCTGTCTCGAACCCCATACACACACAAAGTTAGAATCCAAACCAGACCTTCGCAGGTCACACCCATGTGTCGCTGTCCACCCTCATAGTTGTGTAGAGGAGAACCCAGCCCACTAGAGTCCAAGCTATCAGAGCCTATCAGGAGCATCTCCCATATGAGGGATATACAATAACTAAATGAGACCCTGTACCATTTCCTACACATCCTCAAGTTCACACATTCCTTCCCCAAAATCTAAGACACCCCTTACACTCTTGCCATCCAGGAATCAGAAAGCCTGACACGGGTGTGTACTCAACAATTGTGCAGCACGGAACCTCCCTCTTCTCCTGCACCTATGAAAAGGGAAAAGGGACCCTCTACTCTCTACTCTGCCTCGTGGGCCTGAACTCTCCCCAGAGCCTCCACCAGGTTGTCTTTCCATGGTGCTAATAATTCTTCAAATAATCTTTTCCCAAAAGGACACACACACACACACATGAAGATGGTGACAGACTTTGAGTTTGAGATGATTAAACTCTCACATTCCTTCCATAACAAATGATTGAAATGTATACCTTCCTTTTTTTTGTGTGCGGGTATACGCTGGTTTTTGTTTTTAATTCTCTCCAAAAGTCTTACTAGGAAGCCCAAGCTGGCTTGGAACTCACTATTATAATACAAGGTAGTCTGCACCTCAAGCTATTCCTCCCTCCTTCTCTGAACTAATAAGATTATGCAAGTGTCCCCAGGGCCCTGTTCACTTATGCAGCTTCTAAACAGGTAACCGACTGAAGTTAGCCCTTTCAGCCTTGCCTCCATCAGCGAAGTCTGACTCCAGACAGTCCCACCAACGATTCTCTGCAAAAGCCATGCTGAAGCACAGACTGCCTGTGTTCTGATTATCCTCTGTGCTCGCACACTGCATCCAGCCATTGCACCATCTGGCTGTGATGTTCAATCATAACAAACCCCTGTTGTGCCCAGCCTCCAGTCCTCCTCAGGAGCAAGAGCAAAAAAGGACTGACTCTGGGGTCAAGGGAGACACTGCTCCTGGGATAACTAAATTCCCTGAGTTGGAATCACTAAGATGGAATTTTCCAGAAACTCTTCTTGATCTTCCTATACCACCCTGAAACCTGGTCCTGTCTGTTCTTATAGAAATCACAAAAAGAAAGCAGGGCATACAGACAGCCCCCTCCAGTCTCCAAAGACAGAGATGGAAATCAGACGGAGATTTGCAGCAGCCTGGTTTCTCCTCAGGTTTGATGAGAAGCTGAAGACTTAGAGGGAAGCAAACAGAAGGACAGCTCCTGGCTTTCACTCAAAACCTCCAGTTCATTGACCGAGAACAAGAATGTGAAAGCATCCCACACTTGTTCCTCTTCTCAACAACTCAGTCTTTTCCAGGAAGGAGAAAGAGAAAACCACCACCACTAATAAAGGATCACACCACTGGTCACCTGAAGGGGTGAGTGACAGAGAGGGCTCCCTGTAACCAGAGGGTCAGATTGCCCAAATCTCTGGGCAATACTGAACCTACAGTAGACAGAAGAGTTCAAGGCATTGGAAAGTGCCCCTGTGAGCCTCCTCATTCCTCCCTGCCCAACCTGTCTCCCTCCACAGTGAGTATGGAACAGGTTTAGCCCCCCCCCATACACATACCCCACCCCACCCCCACTCCCACCCCCACCCCCGTTAGCTTTAATCGACTATGCAGTAAGAACTTGCCAGTAGGGCAGAAAACCAGCAAAGGGAATGACAGAGGCACACTGACTCTCTGAAAGCAACATGGCTCCTCTTCACTGTCCCGCTTCTTTACTGCGGCAGTCCCTCCCCGGCTGCTAGAACACTTCTGCTTCTCTGAACTACGGCATCAAATTCTATGCCATATCAGTGCTTCTATGCCATATGGTCCATATGGTCAAAGCTTCCAATCTCTACTTGTGCTAAGGTGTCCAAGTCTCTAATAAACTCCTGGAGCTTAGGAAAATTAGATTCCCCTTCTCAGCTCAGACCTTCTTCCCACTCACATTCCTGCTATCAAGGACAAGAGCCTAGTGCTCCACCCCCCACCCCACCCCACCCCCGTTGACTTTCTCCTTTATGAAGACTGTGAGGTGGGGGTAATCAAGAAGAGTCAGTAAACAGGGAAAACAATCATGCACAACAAAGTTGCACTGCATGTCTCCAAGCACCTGAGGGGCCTGAGTTTGCTGGATCTGGAGGTTAGCATTGCCCAGGGACGTCATCTCCACAGGGGGTTGTGGTCCATGTAAAGAAGTAGCAGGTTCAGACACACTATGCTCTGACCCTAGGCTGGCTATTAAGATCCCTGAACAGACACAGCCAACTCCTGCCCCAACACCCCCACCACTCCTCCCCCAACACCTCCTTCACTCCTCCGGTAGTCCCTCTCACCCTCGCCCCCTATTGAACGCGGGTCAGCACAGCAGGGCTCTGCCGCTCTCCGCTTGCCCAATCTAATCCTGCAAACAAGCTATTTCCTGGAATAGAAACCGAAACCGACTCTCACCGGAGTCCCCTCCCTGCTGGGCTGGGGCAAGCGGGACTCAGAACCAGAAACTGCAGGGCAAAAAGCAAGGTCTGCACAGAAACCAGAGGCAGAAAGGAAGTCCACACAGTCAGATCCCCTTCTTGATTCATCTCCTCTCAGACTCCAGACCCTCGCATCTCATCTCTCAACACCCCGGGTCTGAATTCGAGTTCTGGATCTCTCCATAGAGAACTTCTGGTGGAGGACAGCCATGTTTTTTGTCTAGGAAGGGGTGACATTCCAGGAAAGCCACTAACATCGGATCACACATAATCACTCCTCTGAAGCAGGTAAGTAAATGTAGCTTGGCCACCCCAATCTTCTTTCCTTATCGTATGAAAAGTAGAACTGTGACATCAGGTCATGTGACCAGGGGTCTGCCTTATTTTGCTCCCTGTGGTGTTCATAGCAGGGCTTCTCTGACTGTCTTCAGTACCACTCAGCTGCAATATCTTTACTGCTCAGATCCATCCAAGCCACCAGCAAGGAGGCAGGTGCCAATCTCAACTGATCTTCCGGGTATTCTAATGGTGGCTAAATTTGAACAAAGAGGACAGAGAGTGCCAACCCATATTCTCTTGAAATCTAAGATAGTGCCTCTTCATCTCCCCACAAAAATAAACTCTCAAGATCAGAATGGAACACAGGCAAGATCCAGGATACATGGAAAATATGGGGGGTCCACCCATGGAATTGGATTCTCAGGGTGAATTTTGAGTGTAAGGTATCTTAGTGACCTTTTTGTCTGACTCCATTGAAATGTTTTATTTGCATTGAAGAAAGTGGCTCTGTTTAAGGCACCAACTCATTAACTAGTCTGCAAATTTACAGATAGTAAATTAGTTAATGAGGTGAAGCTTTTCAAACACCATCTTCCTAGAGCATGCTGGGCTCAGCATTGCCCCCATTCACCATGAGAAAGTTTATCACACTTTCTGGAGATAAATAAACATCTTGATTTTTCTCTGTCTTTCCTAATAGTGATCAAATAGGAAATAAATGAGGGTTTTAGCACACACAAGGGTACTGGTTCACAAAAATCCTTGATTTGGGGTCATTACTAGTCTGGTCTGGTTCCCACATTTCCATGAATCTTTCTGATGGTGACTCATAATAACTGTGAGATATGTGAACTACGTAGAGCCCTACACAGAAAAACATTTAATTGTAAATTTTGCAGGAGATAAGCCATGAAACTTATTTAGTGGCTTACAATAAGCATGTTTTCAAGATAATTAATTGGATTAGAAAATAGTAAAACTTAGTTCGATGAACTAATATGGAATAAAGCAGCCACCGAGTAAATTGTGTGGTACCTACTACCTTTAATGCAGCTATGGGCAGGTGTCTGTTGAGTGTCTCCAAAGACACTTCTCACAGGGTCTGATTCTCCTTCCTGGGCCCAGCTCCCTTCTCTAGTTGGATCTGCTTGTTAGGCTCCCTCCAGCAGCCACAAGGATCCACATTCTTCCTTGGAGATCTTCAACCCTGTGTGGAGAGAGTGAAATAGGGTATAATGTGGGTGTGATCCTTACAAAAGGAAGTGGGAGGGCCACTTGAATCCCAGAAAGAATTCTATGGGCTCTTTGCAAATTCTGAGCCACAGTACACTGAGGTTATCCACACCAACCCTCCTGGGTGGCTCCTGGAGGCTCCTGAAGCTTCGCACCGTTACCCATGGCCTTTCCCAGTCTGCTTGTCATCCATGGACTCCAGCAGGACACAACCTTCTGGAGAGTTATGGCTCCTGTGTGCAGCCGTGACCTGCACGTCCCCCACAGGGTCTAGTACAGGGTACTCAGGTGTGCAGGAGGGTAGGAAGTCCCCACCTCCAGTCACAGTCACATAAATAATTCTGAGAAATGGATGGTTTGTACTCATCTTCTACTCTAGTGAATAAAACTCGAGGTAAAGTAAAGCAGACCCAGAACTAGACCCTGGCCAATGACAGGCAAGGGTAGGGGGAGAATTGCCTTGAGGACAAGACACTATTAAATGTCACACGGCTTTTCTCTGGCCCCCATCTTCACACACCATTACAGAATGTCCTTTCCTCCAGGATGTCATCATTCCAACCAACTTTGTCTCAGAATATACCAGCCCACCATGATGCCTTTCTACCCAGCTCAGGACCCCCTGACACTCTGAAGCAGGAAGCACCGCCTGGCTGTTCCATAGCAGCTCAACAGGGAATTGCTGGAGGAGGACCCTGAATAGCTTCTATTGTCACAGGCTCGAAGCCTTGCAGCCTCTATGCAGATGTGACATGTGGTAGCAACCTTTCCCTTATACTCCCTCCCACTCAACTCTGGCTATCTTTGCGGACATTCATCAAAGCATCTTGGTCTCTTGATGAGTTTAACCGTAAAACAAGTTCTGAGTGGTTGGAGACACTGGGAAAATCTCCTTTGCCATTGCAATTCGATTATAGGGTGCTTATAAAAGGGGGCAGACCCATTGGTCGCCCAAATTATGAAATGTATGTCCATATAAAGGGTTGGTGACAATTGGTGGCAGTGAGTAGATCAGGGTTCCCAAGGGAAACCCCCAGCATGCACCAAATCCTTTGTTAGGTAGGATTGTCTTCACTATACAGACAGTAACACAGAGTCACATTCCAGGGCTCAACCTTTGGGTTTCTTACACACTCTGTGTATAATTCAAGACTTGTTTTTGGACATAGTGGCATATCCCTGTAATCTCAGCACAGAGAAACTGAGGTGGGGAGATCATAAATTTGAGGTCAGCCTGGGCTACAAAGCAAGACCCTGTCTCAAAAAAGTAAAAGACTATTCACAATTCTCTGTTTCTTCACCCCCAATCAACAATAATGATACCACTTATCTAATAGGGTTTGAGGAGTGTTAAGTGAGATAAGGCATTCGAAGGAACCAACTCAGATTCTCAGACACAGGACCTCCTTTCTGTGTGTTAAAGTCTAAGAGTGGAGGAAGAACCAGAGGATCAGCTTTCTCAGAGACCCTAATAACACCTGAGAGCCCCACCAAGTGAGCTGAGAGGTGCACAGAGAGTGTCACACGGATCTTGTCATGAAACCATCACACAAGTCCTACGAGGTGGGTAGCATGACTTTCTCATGCTTGAGGCAGAAAACTGGAGGTCCAAGAACATGTCCATGTTACAAGGAGCAGAGCAGTCTGAACATAGAATAGTCTCTTGGCCATTTTCTCCTGTCCAGGATAAATCCAACTCCTGAAACTGGATAACGAGGCTATGGGGAGAAGAACTGGATTATATTCAGGTATTATCCCAGAAGAGGTATATGTGAAGGGGGTGCCCAAGCCCGAGGAGACTATGGAAGATGAGAAGTCATGCTGTCAGATGTACTATGGCCATGAATGTGTCCTACAGATAAATAACTGAGTCTTGTAGGGAAACCTCCTCCCTCAATGTGAGGACAAGACAGGTCTCCAGATGTTCCACTGGGTACTCCTAATGGGACAGAAAGGCTCTGTTGGCAAAAAAAAAAAAAAAGAAAAAGAAAGAAAGAAAAGAAAAGTAAAATGGCCTTGGGGTTTTAGAATTGTTTTAATTTATTACATTGTGTGTGTGTGTGTGTGTGTGTGTGTGTGTGTGTGTGTGTGTGTGTCCAAGTATGCATGTGGGGGCGTGGCTGGAGGGCAACTTTCAGGAGTCATTTCTCTCTCCACCATGTGGGTCCCTGGGATTGAACTCAGGTCATCAGATTCAGCAGCAAGTGCCCTTAGCTACTGAACCATCTTACCAGCCCTAAGTTGCTTTATTTGTATTCATGCACAAGAAGAAAGATGAATTTGAAGAGGGGATAGCATAGCAACTGCTCGTGGTAGGAGGCCTTTTCAAGTCCATCAGTAGGGAGCATTTGTGTGTTGTAACCTTGTGTACAATCCACTTGCTTCACTAGGTGGTGGTGGCGCACGCCTTTAATCCCAGCACTCAGGAGGCAGAGGCAGGTGGATCAATGAGCTCCCGACAAGCCTGGTCTCCAGAGTGAGTTCCAGGACAGACATGACTACACAGAGAAACCCTGTCTCAAAAAAAAAAAAAATCCACTTGGTGATCCCCAACCAGTTCTCTTCTCAGTCCTACCCCAATCCCATGAATGCTCTCATTTTATTCCAAGAAATCAGCCAACAAGAAAAATCTGTTTTCAGCCGTGCGATGGTGGCGCACGCCTTTAATCCCAGCACTTGGGAGGCAGAGGCAGGCGGATCTTTGTGAGTTCGAGGCCAGCCTGATCTACAAAGCGAGTCCAGGACAGCCAGAGATATTCAGAGAAACCCTGTCTTGAAAAACCAAAAAAAAAAAAAAAGAAAAGAAAAAGAAAAATCTGTTTTCAAACATTAACTTCAGTGCCTCCGCTAATAACACTACCAACAGATATGCTCAGAAATGTACAAATGTAAGTACTGCCCAAAGGATCAGTAGCAGGCCATTTAGAAACTGTTTTGATTTGCTGTTGAAGTTGGTGGGAGATGAATGTCTACTAGGAAAACAAAATGTGATCCCAAATAAAAGTATCATTTGAACAAGGAAAAAGGCAGCAGTGCTTTTTAGAAAAGAATAATTGAATTATGCTTGAGGCTTGCAGGCCCTCCCTCCCCAGCCACGTGGCTTAGTAAGGAGAGCTGACTGCTAGCACTTTCAGTATTTGGTCCTGCCTGCTCATTTAGATTGACATAGGGACCTGTGTGATCTCAGTACTTTCTACAGTCGGGCTTCCGAGGTAGAGCCCTTCACACAACAGCTGTGCAGCCACCCTCAGGAACTTCCCTCTGAGAATGTGCAACCATCTCCTGAATTGTTTGTTTGGAAAAGAAATGTCTTCACTACTTCTCTGGTTATGGATCTGAGCCCCTGGGGCTGTGATGTGAAGTCTGTTGATACGTACCCCTATGTCTGACTCTTTTTACTTCTACAGGTTGAGCCACTGCTCCCCAAGATGGTAGAGCCCTGTTATGCTCCATTGAACTCATCCTTCCCTTTTGTTACGTCGTATCAAACAGGCTGTAGCATTTCACCTGAGGTCAACAGGAATATTGAAAGGGCCTTGAAAGCAGGGAAACTGTCCGAACTGGCATATGGGGTCAAGGAGACTGTGGCAATATTGTCCCAAACTCCAGTGAGCATCTTTGTGACTGGAGACTCTGGCAATGGCATATCATCATTCATCAACGCACTCCGAATCATTGGCCATGAGGAAGATGCCTCAGCTCCCACTGGGGTGGTGAGGACCACCCAGACACGGGGTGAATACTCTTCATCCCACTTTCCCAACGTGGTCCTGTGGGACCTGCCCGGCTTGGGGGCCACAGCGCAAACCATAGAGAACTATATGGAAGAGATGAAATTCAGCATGTGTGACTTGTTCATCATCATCGCCTCTGAGCAGTTCAGCTCGAATCATGTGAAGCTCGCCAAAGCCATCCAGAGGATGGGAAAGAAGTTCTATATTGTCTGGACCAAGCTGGACAGGGATCTCAGCATGAGTGTCCTCTCAGAGACTCGGCTTCTCCAGAGTATCCAGGAAAATATCTGGGAGAATCTCCAGAAAGGGGGGGTGAAGGAACCCCCTGTATTCCTGGTATCCAACCTAGACCCTTTACTGCATGACTTCCCAAAGCTTAGGGACACACTTCATAAAGACCTCTCCAACATCAGGTGCTGTGAGCCCTTAAACAAGTTTAGTGACATTTGTGAGATGATCATAGATAGTAAAGTGGCCTTCTGGAAGGAGAGAATAGCCAGCGGGTGCTTGAGGAGTTCTCTTGGTGTCAAGGATGATGATGACATGGGGGAGTGTCTGAAAGCGTACCGATCCATATTTGGTATTGATGATGAATCCCTTCAGCAGGTAGCCCAGTGTATGGGGACAGTAGTCATAGAGTACAAGGCGAATGTGAAGTCCCAAAGCTTGCACACTCTCCGAAGAGGGGATTGGAGGCTGAGACTGATGACCTGTGTCATCGCGAATGGATTATGTTGTTTGCTTAGGTTTCTCCCATGCATATGTTGCAGTTTCAGACGCATGAGACATGAACGCATGCTTCTATTAGTTGCCCAGGACACCAAGACAATCCTGAAGAAGATCCTGGGAGACTGTGTCATCCCTCCTCAAATCTAGTGTAGGGGGTGCACCCGTCTTCTCACAGGAAGCCAGACTGCCGTAGGATCCTCTTCCCTAGGTCCCTGTTTCTCCAATAGAAATCAAGAAATGTAACACTTTCAATAAGGGAGTCTTTGAGAGAAGTTAAAATCATTCATTTCTCTCATCTCTATTCTAATGCATTGTTCCACAGAGGGACAGGAACAAGTAGTCATTAAAAATCATTGACCCTGATTCTTAGATTGGGAATATAGAAAATTTGTTTTCAGTTGTTAAGTTTGATGTATGTCTAAATCCATTTTCCTCTAAAACAATAAAGTCAGTTCCTCTTTGTTCCTCTTCATTAATGCCTTTTTATTCTCTCCCTCCTCTCCCTAGACGCCCCTGATAAGAACACATCTGGCACAGAGGAACACTCACTTCAAGTTAGGAAGCAGATAGAGAATGAGGTAGTTATTGTCCTCTGGATTCTGTTTAGCACTGGGGACAGAACCCCAGACAGTGTCCCTAAGGCCAAGTTGCTTGTCTTTCTCTTCCAGGCACCTAAAACCAGCATCTTAAGAGGGAACTCAGGCTCACACAAGACAGTGTCATGGCAAGAGAGAAATGGCATTAATGGACTTCATGCTGGGCCATTTGAAGAGAATGTGCTAAGGATATATCTTTCAAGTGTGGTGAGGATTCAAGGAGATTGCCAAGAGATGGTGTTGACCTTTGAGCCAACACAGTGAAGAATGGCCTTCTCAAGGCCTTGGGCGGGGGTCAATCCTTCATTCTATTTCCTGGTAGTAGAACAGAATACCTAAGGTTGAGTGGTACAAAGGAAGTAGGGTTTATAACTCATTGTTTTAGGAGCTAGACAGATGGATCAGTGTAGGACATTTGCTGCTTTTCCAGAGATCTGTTCCTAGCAGCCACAGCACGTGGTTCACAACTACCTGTAATTCCAGGGGATCCAATGTTATCTTCCAGCCTCCATGGGCATCCACACATAGGTGCTGTACATGCACACAGACACATACACACAACCACAAAAATATACCTTGAAGGCAGGTGGCACATGACCTAAATCCAAGCACTCGGGAGGCAGAGAGACAGGCAGATCTCTTACGAGTCTGAGGCCAGCCTGGTCTCCAAAGCGGATTTCAGAACGGCCAGGGCCATTATACAGAGAAACCTTGTCTTGAAAAATCTAAATACACAAATAAACCTTGAAATGTCCCCCACAGTTTCAGAGGTGAGAAACCAATTAGAGAGGCCTGTAAGGTTAGCCACTGCTGAGGGCCTCATCATGGGTAGGATCAGAATGGCATGGATAGGGTCACATGGTCAGTAGGTGCAGGGTCCCATGGTCAGCAGATGCAGGGTCACTTGTGGAAAGGTTCATGTAGGAAACAGGAAGCCAGGCAGCTTTAAGGACCAGCCTCTCCCTTCTTATAACAACTAACTCTTATGGGGACATAATTCAATATGAAAGAACACCATTCATCTCTTCCAAGGACAATGGTCCCAGAACATAATTACTTTAAACCAGGCATCCCCTCTCAAAGGTTCCACCATTTTCATACCATCCCAGTAGGGATCAACCTTCAGCACATGAAGCATCAGGAAATGTAGAACATACCCAGCCCATAGCAGACCAACAGAGTGGTAGATTATTGGCCCTTGACAATAACAGACAGCTATATGAAAGTTGTGACTGAGGAAAAGGAAAGGCACGCGGTCCTAGGTACCCGCAAAGAAGGAGAGAAGACCCAAGATTCTTTCCATTCCAGCCAGTACTGCCCGCTGGCCAAATCCCAACAGCCTCTCTTAGAGGTGGTTGACCTTTAACATTGAAACACGACATTGTGATCCGCAAATGCGTTCATAATGATCCTGGAATGCAGGCAGCCCAGGGGCTGCTGTGTGGACCTTCCTGTGAGGATGAGAAGCCTTATTGACTCAGTTCCTACACCCAGTCAGTCATCCATTGGCACTCCCAAAAACAAGAGGGAAGGACAGAGTGAACCCGGACCGGTATGGAGAAGAGCCAACCCTGGAGTGTTTTAAAATTATTGCAAAGCAAGTGCGAGCCGGTACCATTGGTGTGCTAAGAGGCAAAGAAGGGATTCAATTGATGGGTCTGAATTACATCAGTGACCGAGTTCAAGCCATGCTCATGGCCCAGGCTGTTCTCTTTAACATTTTCAGCCCTGGAGCTGGATGTGTTATGAGCGCCATTCATCTCTTCTCAGTTCACAAGTTCCTACTTTATCATTTCCAGTCTCAGATCACTCACTGGTCAAGGGGCCAAGACAAAGAAAGAGCTACCTCCAGGTACAGTGGTGCACTCCTACAGCACCTGGGAGATAGAGGCTGGCAAAGACCAAGCTTGCTGCCAGCCTGGATGAGTTCCCTGATGGAGCAGCCACACAGCCAAGACTCCATCTCAAAGAAATGAAAGAAAAGAGACGAAAAGCTAGTCTCTTTATCTACACAGAGCCCCGCAGGCTACCAAGCCGTGGTAACTCAATGTGCTATGTAGATCAGAAATCTGTTCCTCTCCCACTCAAAAATTCCCACAGTGACCATTGCAGTTGCTTATCGTGTGTCATTCCTGCAGTTCACTCTCCGTGCACCCAGACAGATTTGATTATTATTGTGTGTATGTACAGACACACACACACAGAGAGAGAGAGAGAGAGAGAGGAGAGACTAGATGTCTCAGGGGCCTGAAGCATTCCCAGCTTTCACTCACCACTCTCTACTTGTTTGCATAACAATCCCATGTTCATCTTGTGAGCTTCACTTTCCTGCTATCCTTCCTGACACAGCAACATCCTTTTAGCTTAATGGATCCCTAGGAACCGGTTGCATGGCTCTGCTCTCATTTCCCAGCACGTCTGAGCTTGCACTCGTGTTTCCAGAAAGGGATTTGCTTGCATCTCTCCAGGGGCAGGGCCGCCTCACCCTTGATTACCTTTGTTCATTTCTTTACCTCAAAGACTCTTCTTTTTCCTTTTATCCAGATTATGCGTATAGATCAATTCCTCTGTGGAAGTCTTTTGAGAACCTAGACTGAATGAGCTAAGAACTTGGAGAAAAAAGAGAGGGCCAAGTGCGGTGGGAGGTGGAAGAAGCCAGAAATAAAGATGGTTGGAACTTTAATACATGGGCTCTCTAATAACAGATCCAGGCAAAAGTGGAAGGTGGAATTCCCATTTAAAACACAAAAAGGAAGCGCTTCCAGGAACAACGCTCGGTAAACACAGAGACCTGGAGGAAGAAAAGGTGTGGTCGTCGTCTGTTAGAGGATGAGGCAGACAGCTGGGTCAGAGGTGAAAGGGGTATCCAGAGAGCAACAAGGCACTGAGGAAGCCCTCAGCCTTGTTTCCTAGCCAGATGTGGAGTCATCAAAAGGTTTTAATTTTAAACCAGGGAAGCACTAGGTTTTGTGTGCTATAGAAACATAGTCCTCTTTGTTTGCCTCGGTCTAGTCCAATAGTTTAAAGTGAAATTGTCCCACAAAGATCCATTTTGTAAAATCTAGATTGTAGGGAACATAATGTACTTAGCTTTCAAGAAAATAATCAAACTTCTCTCTCTCCCTCTCTCCTTCTCTCCCTCTCTCTCTGTCTCTCTCTCCCTCTCCCTCTCTCCCTCCCTCTCCCTCTCTCTGTCTCTCTCCCTCTCTCTCTGTCTCTCTCTCCCTCTCCCTCTTTCTCCCTCTCTCTCTCCCTCTCCCTCTCTCTCTCCCTCTCTCTCTCCCTCTCTCCCTCTCTCTCCCTCTCTCTGTGTCTCTCTCTCTCCCTCTCCCTCTCTCTCTCCCTCTCTCTCTCTCCATCTCCCTCTCTCTCTCTCTCTCCTGTTTGCTTGTTTCACTTTTTGAGACAGGGTCACATTATGTAGACCTGGCTGTCCTGAATCCTGACCTGTAGACCAGGCTGGCCTCAAACTCACAGAGATCTATCTGCTTCTGCCTCTCTGGTGTTGGCATTAAAGGCACGCACCACTATGCCTGGCCCTTTAGTTATCTTCTATTCCTGGGACAAAATGCCATCACCAAGGTGACTTATAAAAGAAAGTGTTTAGTTGGACTTACGGTTTCAAAGAGTTAGAGCCCATGACAACAGAGCAACGTCATGGTAGCAGGAACAACACAGGGCTCATGTATCTTGATCCTTAAGCAAGAGAAGACAGCTAACTGGGAAGGCCTAGGCTTTTGAAACTTCAAAGGCAGCCCCCAGTGGCACACCTCCTCCAACAAGGCCACACCTCCTAATCTCCCCCAAACAGTTCCACTAACTGGGGACCAAGCCTTCAAACATATGAGCCTGTGACGGCCATTTACACTTAACATCACATCTGTGCATAAAGAGACGTTAAGATAAAAATGAAGTGTGTTGTGTAAGACATTTTTCATTACAGAGCTACGCAAATAAATTTTTTTTAAGCCTTACACTGAGCATGGTGGCACATACCTTTAATCCTGGCACTCAGGAGACAGAGCCAAGTGGATCTCTGTGAGTCCAAGGCCAGCCCGGTCTACAAAGTGAGTCCAGGGCAGCCAAAGCTAGGTAGAGAAAGGCTGTATTAAAGAACCAAAATAAAGAATTAAAAAATAATAATAAACTTACAAGCCAGGTTGTGGTGGTGCATGCCTATAATCTCAACACTTGGGAGACAGAGGCAGGCAGATCTCTAAGTTCCAGGGCAGTCTGGTGTACAGAATGAGTTCCAGGATAGCCAGGGCTACACAGAGAAAACCTGTCTCAAAAAAAAAAAAAAAAAGAAAGAAAGAAAGAAAGAAAGAAAGAAAGAAAGAAAGAAAGAAAGAGAAAAAACATTACATTGTGACTCTGTCAGATAAACCTTTACGTTTTTGTCTAGTAAGGACTCAATTGTGTGAGTGCTTCTAATGGAGAAGACCATTTTGTAATTTAATCTTTTAAAGTTTTTTATACATGTACAATCATAATGATTGTATGCATTTATGGGTTGTGACACATGTGTGTATTGGGTAGCAATCAACTCATATTCTGTATATGCGTCACTTCCAATTTTGCTAAATGTTAAGGCCACAGAGCCTCTAACTGCCCCACTTCCTCCTAGAAATCAGGCCTCACACTCCTGCAGTCTCTCTTCCAGGACAGAATGATAAAAATGCTGTGCTGTGGCCTTGAATTCTCCGTGCTCCGGGAGCCGTGGGACAACTTTATGACCCTATCTAGTGCCTGCTTCTGTGCACCTGGGCATGTAGGCCAAGTCAGGCTCGTTGCAAGCCTGGTCATCTGCCCGGCCCAGGCCAGTCTCCCACAGAGTTCACACACACTTTGTGAATTCACAAGCCTCTTTGGCTTTATTACCACTTCAATAGCTGACATACAAGCAGATTCTTAACAAGTCAAGAGCGATCAAATGTATTTGTCTCGATCCCAGCACATGGAACAGGAACTGAGCCATCCACTGATGCCCAGTTAACATTGACAGGAGAGGACCAAGCTTAAACCTTGGTGAGAACGTCCTGAGACTCGGAGAAAACCCAAAAGTCAGGATGTGCAGAGCCCGAAAGTCTCCTATGGGTAATAGCTCTTCTCTGATGTTTACTTCTCTCTCCCTCTAACACTGTCAAGAACTGACCCACAGTTCTGTTGAGACTGTATCCCAAGACAGCTTAGTCCTCTGTCTTGAATGAATATATATTTCTTCCCAAAGGGGCTTTTTATCATTACCTGGGCAGCAGATGCCAAGAAAAACAGAGGGAAGAACGATTATTTCTAAGAAAACATGGATGAAGGCTTTGCAATTACCAACTATTGACTGTAGATGGCGCCAACAGCCTAAACTAGGATGTTCCTGGCCATTTGAATTACAAATACCTTTGAAGGCATTTGATTTCCAAATGTTTGTTTTTAGAGACCTTGTCTTGCTATTTAGCCAGCGCTGATCTCAAACTCATGGGCTCAGGCAATCCTCCTGCCTCAGCTTCCTGAGTAACTTGGACTACCACAAGTGCCACCATGCCTGTTACAAACTAAAATTTGTAGAACTAGCAGAATTTGGTAAACAGCTACAAGCACGGACCAAATCTGCTACTATGATTAAAGAGCTTTAGGGTCTCAGCATGACTGTTGCCTGAAGATAACAAGAATCCATTCGTGTAAAATGTGATTGTGTCTTATGAAAATGAGCTGTTGAGGTAAGAGTTTATCCACGATCCATCTACAAAAACAAAGATGGAAGCATTAAGTCTTCTCACACATCAGTCTTTAGCACAGTCTAAAGTAGAGATTCTCAGGCTGTGGGTCGAAACATCGGAGCCCAAAGAGTACCAGAAAACACAGATACTTACATTAAGATTCAGTACAGTAGCAAAATTACAGTTATGAAGTAGCAACAAAAACAAGTTTATGGTTGGGGGGGGTGGTCACCACAACATGAGGAACTGTATTAAAGGTTTGTCTAAGGCAACAAGAGAAGAGGCAAAATGTGTGTCCCTGCTTTGGAGGAGCACACAGATTGTCAGGGCGGCAGATGGTGAGACCAAGAGGTCACCCATGATCCCTGGATCCCCCTAGTTCTCTCGCTCCTGCCTGGTTCTGTTTTAATTCACAGTGAGTTCTGCTCTTTGACCATGCCTTCCTTTTGAGATCGGCTAGTGGGCATGATGTCGTTCTTCCAGACAGCAAGAAGTGTTTGTGGGACTCCTGGCAAGAGCCTGGTGACAATCCTGGAGAGAGATGGCCGTGTTAATGTAGTCGTCTAGGTAGGGTTACCCAGTAGGTACGTGGGTCAGACAGCTGGTACTATTTTCTGAAGGAGAGAACACTTGAAGAAGCTGGTTGGGACATAGAGACATCATGATTCTAGGTGTGGGGCGCTGGAGTGGACTTCGAAAGAGCAGAGGAAGTGGAAAGAGAGCTTAGCAGGAAGTATCTCAGCCTCAGTGTGTCAAAAATATCGGAATAGGCCGTTTGCGGCCGCTTCGTTCACAACAGGGAAGTGTCCAACTGTGGAGAAACAGATGAGGAAAATGTGGCTTTCTTTGTGGGCGTGGGGTGGGTTCGTTTTGTTAAATTTGACTCGGCCATTCGAATGAGGTTTAGAAAAATTCAATAAACTGGCAATCTAAGCCGGGCGGTAGTAGCACACCTGGAGGCAGAGGCAGGCAGATCTCTGAGTTCGAGGCCAGCCTGGTCTAAAGCGGGAGTTCCAGGACAGCCAGGTCTACACAGAGAAACCCTGTCTCAGCAGAAAAAAAAATCTAATCTTAAAAAAGCATAATTCAAAAGTAAGTCTACAATAAAATCCTAAGTAAAGATACGAACTTCCCAGAGCAGGGGGAAATTAACGCTAACGAAACTAAGGCTTCGTTTATTCCAAGTTGTGAATTTCCAGAATTTTTTTCTATAAGTTTTCCCAAATCTTGCTATTTAAAAACAAACAAACAACAAACTGATTTTTCAATGATGGGGAGGAGAAATGTGCAGTGTGCAAACAAGCGAGTTTTGACAAAAGTCTTCGAGACCGGTGCCTCCTGCTGGGGACCTGTTTAAAGAGCAGGAACCCAAGTGAGACCTCAGAGTCTTCAAGCCCCGTCTATGGCCAATGTGATCCGAAGCATTAGTGCCACAGAAAGAAGAAAAAAAAAAAGGCATATTTTTAAAAATGAGAATGTGGGGTTTTCTCCTTTAAAAAAATATATATATACGTATATATGTGCATATATATATATATATATATATATATGCAATACACAGACGTGGTCTTTAAAACACGAAAGAGTAAATAGGTGTCCTCTGCGCTCAAGGCCATTTGCCAAAGAGGAGCAGGGCGACAATTTTCCGAGTGCCTTCCTTCAGAAAGACAGATCTTGAAGTCTGCTCACGTCCCATCCTTTACTAGCGCGGGTGAAGCAAATTTCCCGGGTGGGTGGCTCTGTCAACCGCTCAAGGGTGTAGGTTCTCTGCACTGGAGGCCCCCGTGGTGGATATGGACCGAGTAGAGTCAAAGCCAGCGGGAGTACGCCAAGGTAGCGTGGCCGAGCGGTCTAAGGCGCTGGATTAAGGCTCCAGTCTCTTCGGGGGCGTGGGTTCGAATCCCACCGCTGCCAGTGATTTTTTTTGATGATTACGGAAACTTCGCCTTCTTTCCTCAGCTCATTTAGAATTCCGACTGACTGCAGGTGGCGCCGTCGGCCAGTCCGTTTGAGATAGACTGTGTGCAGGCCCTGCTTCCGGGAACCGTAAAATAGGCGTGTTAGCACTCAAGGGGGCTGAGGTGTGCGACCGAGTTTTTTAAGCAATTGAAGATGATTTTCGGTTTCTCGACTAGCGAGCGACTCTTGGCCAGATTTTTAAAAGATAAAGGAAAAAAACTTGCACAAACTTGTTTCCGCCCGGTTTCGAACCGGGGACCTTTCGCGTGTTAGGCGAACGTGATAACCACTACACTACGGAAACCCGCACAGGCTTGTGGCTCTGCAATTCTATTACTACTGACAATCGGTCTTCTGCAATTCTGTTTTCATTGGTAATTGGTCTTTACGTTTCACATGATGTAGTTTTGTTTACAGTGGGAAAGTCTATGCATGTCTGCGCTCAGAATCCCACCGCAAAACATGAGTCTCATCCTCCCGTCCGAGATTCTTCTAGAGGCCCAGCGATCCCGGAAATCTTGGCCATGAGACCCCCAAGTACTGTCCAAAACCAAAACTATTAAGCAAATAGTCCAAAACCAAAAACTATTAATTAAGTAAATAAAACTCACGGGCTCGTCCGGGATTTGAACCCGGGACCTCTCGCACCCAAAGCGAGAATCATACCCCTAGACCAACGAGCCAGCTGGGAGGACTTGTTTACTCAGTCTGTAATCCTACTGTATATGAATTATTTCCTCATCAAAACAATGAGACAATTTTCAGTGCTTTGATAGAATTTTTAAGATTTGACATTTTCCTAAATATATTCATTGCGGGCCAGCCTTGCGTCCTTCCTCAAACTCAGCCACAGCTAATTCTGCACGGTCTCTTGGCCCGTTTGAGAAGTCCTGGATCCGGAGTTGGGAGGCAGGAGCATTCTTCCACTGCAGAGCCTGGGCACCCTCTCCCACGTGAGCTCAACTGAGGCCAGGACGGAAAGTTCCGGAAGACAGGCCAGCAGGGTGGTTAGTGGAGAGAGGCAAGTCTAAACCTAGTAGTTGCTTTAGTCTGAGGATCCCGGTAAAGGGGTACAGGTTCTTTCTTACCACTTTATGAAGATATAAAAAGCAACGCCAAAAAATGCTTTATTATCAAAAGAAGCCATAAGGAATCATTAAGGCCAAAATGACTGAATAGCAGCCCTACCTCCTCGCGGTCACACAGACTAGAATAGCTGATTCACAAACTCTGGGGTTCTTAGCGCAGGCCAAGTTCTCTCGGGATTGCCGGGGAACCTCCTCCTGCACAGACTGGCAGAGGCCCCTGGCAAGCTGGGAAGCGTTCCCTCCTCCTTCGCATCCGACCTAGTCTCCTCACCTAACCTAACTCTTTGACTGTTCTGGTCCATTTCATAGCCAAAGAGAATGACTGAGGTTCCCTGATCGTTAAATTCGCGATCGTTCACTCTGCGCTGGGCCTCGGTTGACTTTTATGTCAATATCAATGGCTGTTATCAAACAGCGTGGGACACTGACTCCCACTCTCTCCTCCACACCACACACTTGGCTTCCACCCCCGGCCTCCACCCAGTTGTCCTCTACAGCTTTTCTTCGCTGCTGTGTGCCCGGTGTGGGTTCTGCTTTCGAACCATGAACCACCTGCCAGAACCACTCGGGGCCTTTCTGAGGTTCCCGTCGGCTGGAGAATGTGTACGAGCCAGGAAAGAAAGCAATGCTGTCCCCAAACATTTGAAGCTCCTGAGTTGTCTAGCTATTTCTTCCGAATAGAGAGACATTCCATGTCGGTGAAAGACAGGCAGTAAGATTAGTAAACTGCCGGGCGGTGGTGGCGCACGCCTTTAATCCCAGCACTTGGGAGGCAGAGGCAGGCGGATCACTGTGAGTTCGAGGCCAGCCTGGTCTACAAAGTGAGTCCAGGACAGCCAAGGATACACAGAGAAACCCTGTCTCGAAAAACCAAAAAAAAAAAAAAAA
>CAJQZJ010033682.1:25933-50963 GCA_907164525.1 Lophiomys imhausi | reverse complement strand
AAAAAAAAAAAAAAAAAAAAAAAAAAAAAAAAAGATTAGTAAGCTAACGAAACTGGTTAAGACTCGGGAAGTTTATGCCAGACTCTGAAAGCTCAGAGTTCCAAGGAGCACAACACCTCTCACCCTAAGGCTGTAAATAATGGACTCAATTGCTGGCGTAGAGACTCTGATGGGGGAGCAGGACACTCCTGGGATACAACCGTCCATGTTGGGGTGGACCTTTCAGAGATGCAGCTGTGTTTGAATCACCTATGTTCCTGCAAATAACCCCCTTAAACTCATAGGTTCGCTGTCTTAGTTAGGGTTTCCTATTTGTTGCGATGAAACACCATGACCAAAAAGCAAGCTGAGGAGGAAAAGGTTTATTCGGTTTACACTTCAACAGCATTCCTCATTGAAGGAAAACAGGAACTCAAACAGGGTAGGAACCTGGAGCCAGGAGCTGATTGATGCAAAGGCCACTAACGGTGCTGCTAACTTGCTTGCTTCCTATGGCTTGCTCAGCCTGCTTTCTTTTAGAACCCAGGACCACCACCCCAGGGATGGCACCACCCGCAGTGGGCTGGGCCCTCCCCAATCAATAACTAATTAGGAAAATGCCTTAAGCCGGTTCTTATGAAGGAATATTCTTTTTTTTTTTTTTTTGGTTTTTCGAGACAGGGTTTCTCTGTGTAGCCCTGGCTGTCCTGGACTCACTTTGTAGACCAGGCTGGCCTCGAACTCACAAAGATCCACCTGCCTCTGCCTCCCAAGTACTGGGATTAAAGGCGTGCGCCACCACCGCCCGGCGAAGGAATGTTCTTAATGAAGGTTCCTTCCTTTCAAATAACTCCAGTTTGAGTGTCGTTGACAAAACACTAGCCAGGACATTCGCCAAGCTTGACATAAGTGGAATCTTTTCTTTGTTTGTTCTTTCGTAGTGCCCTATCTGGAGTGAATACACATTTGTTCATGTCTCCCCAGGGAAATTTTTAAAGCAGCTTAACACTGGCTCTTGCACAGCAAGCACCCTGAATTCACTGAGGGTATACGCTCATGGTGTACCCTTTATTACTGCCAGTGAGCATAATTAGTGGGGTTTTTTTTTTTTTGCTTATGTTTTTGTTTTTCTCTTTCTCTTTCTTAGAAGATTGAATAGCCAGGTGTGGTGGTGCACACCTTTAATCCCAACACTCGGGAGGCAGAGGCAGGCGGATCTCTGTGAGTTGGAGGCCAGCCTGGTCCACAAAGGGAGGCCAGGATAGCCATGGATACAGAGAGAAACCCTGTCTCAAAAAACCAAAAAAGAAAAAAGAAAAAGATTGAGTGAAAATAACAAAGTTAGTCATTAGGCTCAGATGTTAAGAAAGTGAGTGCCTGCCAGAACAGGGTGGGCAAGTCCTTCATAATTCCTGCTTTACAATTAATGTCTGTCAGAGATACTGAGCCAAAATACTGAAGATAGATGCTCCAGTGTATTGAGAGAAATTGGGGGCTGTCCAGGCAGCCAGTTGTCTGTCATTTCTTAGTTTTGGAAGCTGCTGGCTCCGCACTTCCTGTTTATTCAGATATATTTATTCATCTCAGGTCTCTCATGTGGTTGAAGAACAGATAGTTATAGTCTCATAGTTAAATTTTGAGTTGTTTAGGAATTAAGAGGGTGTTCAAGGTCTAAGAAGATGTTTTTAAGTTGATAATTCAAGTTAGGATGGAAACTGAGTTAGGTATAGAACTTTAAACTCATTGAGATAGATAGATAATAGGATATTAATATCAGTTGCCAAATAAGTATGGACTGGACATCGGGAATGTATGTTATACCTTATAATTTTCATAATTGTGGCCTAATTGTTCTTATTGTTTTGTATTGTATTTATTGTTTTAATAAAAAGAGCCTTTTATAGGACTAAAAGGGGGAGCTGTTGGGGGTAGAAGATATACTTTAAAAAGAAAAAAGCAGATAGGCTGAGGGGGAAGAAAAGACGGTAGGAGGGTGGGGCTGGAAGGGGGAGAAGGGACGGGACTGTGATTGAGATGTAACTTGAAGAAAAATAAATAAATGTTGAAAAAAAAGAAAAAAGAAAGTGAGCGCTTAATTTCCTTTTCCTGTCTTTAATTCCACACGGAGGCGACAGGGTCTTGCAGTCCCGCGACACCCCACCCTAGCGGGCAAGAGAGCCGCAGACACTAGATCCAGCACTGCCGGAGACGCGGACGCCGGCGCGGGGTGGCAAAGGGGCGCAGTGGTGAAAAGCTCTCCATTCGGAAAGCTGAAGTGGGTTTGAGTTATCAAAGTGCGTGAAATCATAACCGAGTGGGGAGACAGAACTTGAGGTTGGATGGGTGACCTCACCGAGAGCGTGCAGAAGGGGAATCGAGGAGAAATAGTGCTGGACGCAGGAACTTGATGGGGAAGTTTTTGCAGCAGTTGTGACTTCAAGGACGCAGGAATTCAACTCTGGGCTGCGGCTCCATGAGAAGTAAAATGATGCAGAAATGTCTGCCTCCCATTCATAATTTCAGTATTTTCCTGTTCACGTTCTGGGTTGCAAAGAAGAAAAAGAGTAATCCGCAGGCCCCAGCGAGATTTGAACTCGCGACCCCTGGTTTACAAGACCAGTGCTCTAACCCCTGAGCTATGGAGCCAACCGTGCAAGCTGGCTCTGCTCAAGACTACTTAACACCATCGTCATCATCGCGCAGCCGCAGAAGGTAAAACCAAGTTTTAAAAAAATGATGAAACAGAATTTTGGTCTTTCAATCAAATAGCAGCAGCGAACACGACTGCACTGTCCACAAGGACAAATAAAATGGAATGCGAGTATTCTGACAGAGTCTTTTGAAGAAAAGAGAGAGAAGAGAGTGTCCTTCCAGTAGCAGTTGCAGGGAGGAGTGCCCTAGTCCTCCAGAGGAGCGGGAAGGGAGCTCCTGACCAAGAGCTGGAGCCTAACATCAAAGTGCTGGTTATGCCGCGGGAAGGAAGTCGATGAGCCTGTCCCATGGGCTATCAATTCAGATGTTGAAGTACCGGTACCTGTGATGGCCAAGGTGGGGACAGCAGTTGGGGGAATCATAGGCTCGAGCTCTTCAGAGGTGCTGAGTGGAGAACAGGACTGAGACCTACAGTCCCCTGATCCCACCATACTTACAGGCAAAGTTGAAAAGGACAACCAACCCTTAGGGTACATCTTAGTGCCAGCAACGAGCTAGTTTGTCAGGGTCCCAAGGGGCTCCCTGAGGGGATGACAGAGATGAGGGTCTAGGGGAGGACAGGAGTCCTAATCTGGGAAAGAATAAAAAGCAGTGGCTGCCATCCATAGCCCTTGGCCTGGTGGCTAGCCTGCCCTAAGGTTTCTGTAAAGAGAGATGGCTTGGGTCACTAGCTGGACAACCCAGAGGCAGCCCCCCTCCCTCCTTCATTTGAGTACTGAGAATTCTGAGAAGATAAGATGCACAGTCCTCGATTTTCTGGGGTCTAGGTCTGATGGGCTGGGGTAAGAAGGGTCTCTTAGGCCAGTTATTCTCAGAGATCCAACAATGCTAGAGATCTTACGATGCCCAAAAGATGAGAGAGGGAGATGTATACATAGTCTCAGATGAGCATGTGTAGCCAAGTCACCAAGTTGCCCTGAAACCAAGTAATTGTCACAGTAACTATTGTCACATTACAGCCATTATACAGAAATCTATAATTATTCTACAAATACCATCCTCTGACAGACACAATCATGTATACATACAGACAGATACCCACAGTTCTCAGTCCTGGCCTCACATGTGAACACAAGACATCTACACCCAACAAACTACTTCCTGTGACCTGTAATATTTTGTCATTCCAAGCACAGTTATTAAATGATGCAAAAGGAATTTTGATCATCAAAAGCTGGGTATTGTTGGCACACACCTTTAATCCCAGGGGAGGAGGCAGGAGGAGACTGTGAGTCCAAGGCCGGTTTGGCCTACATAAAGGGTTCCAGGGCAGCCGAAGATACAGAGTGAGCCCTTATCTTAAAAAAAAAAAAAAAATGCTGGGCATGGTGGTGGCGGCTCAGGCCTTTAATTCTAACACTTGAGAGGCAGAGGCAGAGGCAGAGAGATCTCTGTGAGTTTGAGGTCAGTCTGTTCTATAAAACGAGTTCCAAAACAGCTAGTACTGTTACACAGAGGAAAACTCCCTCAAAAAACAAACCCAGGTATTTGGGATTACCTAAATCTCTTCCCAGGACACGGTCACTCATCCTTGGCTCCAGTGTTGTGGCGTTCAAATCCAAAGGCTTAGACTCAATTCAAATTTATATACAATGAATTTATTCTTACTGCTAGCAGAAGGACGGCAACCTTAGAACTAAACAGCATGCCATGCCAAAGGACCTAAAGGAAAGGTTTATAAAGGCGGATATTATAATCATCCATGGAATTCATAGCTGGACAAGAAAATTGTTTTACTTCCCTCAGATGTTTCTCTCTTTGTTTGTTGAATAGTAATAAAAAGACCACTTATCCCAGTCCCATAGCAATAAGTGAGTTTACCAAAAAACAGAAAGCAAGAACACGGTTATTTTACTCTTATCTCACACACAGGCATTCCAGGGCAACGGTCAGCGGCCGTAAAAGATACCTGGTACCATATTAAGTTTCTTTAGCCATCACAGGGGAGTTACGTGTAAACTCTCACAGAGGTCTGAGCACTCTCGGGGAACTGCCACTAAATGACTGGGTTAGAGCAGGCGGTGACACAGTGCCATCAGGTGAGGGCTGGCTGTCATGTCTCTGCACCAGAATAAACTGTATTGTGTTCCCTTTGAAGTGAAAGCTTGTGGGGTGTTTCTATGTATGTGCCTGTGTGAAAGTACACACACGCACACGCACAGGCTCTGAGGTGTGCATACAGGGACCAAAAGAGGGCCTCATATCCTTTGAGGCTGGAGATCTGGGTATTTACAAGGCATGCTGCCTCTTACATGGGCACTGGGATCCGAACTCTGGTCCTCATGATTTCACGGTACACGCACACGCACAGGCTCTGAGGTGTGCATACAGGGATCAAAAGAGGGCCTCATATCCTTTGAGGCTGGAGATCTGGGTGTTTACAAGGCATGCTGCCTCTTACATGGGCACTGGGATCCGAACTCTGGTCCTCATGATTTCACGGTAAGTGGGAAGCTGTGTTCTTGTGGCCATATCTGTTTGCAACAGCTAACCCCTACACAGCTGCTCATAGATGCCCTCTCCAAAACCCTCATTCCAAATCTGAGATATAAGCACACAAGCTCACACACTTGGGCTCATTCTCGAAGAAACCAATACTCAGACATATTCCCCCTGCAGTCAGACCAGGGAGTCGAGAATGAGGCCAGCCACCCCTTGAAATGTGCTCAAATCTATATTTCCGTCTTCTCTCTTCCTTTCCCAACAGAGCACTAAGCAGGGAACAGCCCACTGCTCCCTTTCCCAAGCCCAGCTTTGTGGACCCTGTCAAGAGGATAAGGGGGGCTGGACTGCTCAACCCCCTCCAGGGCAGAAGCCTGGCAATCCTTCCCTGCAGGGTACTCCGCTGTTTGCATAGATGTGGTAAGTTCCGGAAACGGTTTATCAGGGCTGTGTTTGCGCTGTGTATTTCTCTGCACTGGTGCTAGCTGCATTTGTAACCGCTCAGTATTGACAATGTGTTTCACAGTTCCAGAACCTCTGATCTCCTTACCCAAAGGAGACTGTACCCTCATGGGGAGTGTGAGGCTTAAGGCATGTGTGACCGTGGCACAAGTTGGCAGTCACTGTGGTAAAGGAGGCACACAACATAACGTCAGGCTCAGGAGTGCTGGAGAATAGCAGCGCGCTCACATGTGTACACTGTTGCCGTAGCCTCTTACATAGGTCAAGGGTCTCCCTCCAGATCTGGACAGCCTGGCTTCTGAGCCGGGAGCCATGGTTGCTCCTCCCTGAATAAACAACCCAGTCAGGCCAGCTGGATCCGGAGGACTCAATGACCTCTGGAGGAGGCAGAGCCTGCAGCTGTCACAAATGTAAAGTAATACTTGATGGGCCCAGGGCCAAACCACACCCTGTGCAAGAATACAGGTCTTTGACATTGCCCAGTGCAAACAGGGACCTTTCTGAATCAAGGCAGTAAACCTGTGTGGTAGGGAGCACCCTTGTTAAAAGCTGGGCCATTTTCCTAGTGGCCAACCCCTCTCCATAGTTGAGAGAGACAGTTCGCAGGCACAGTAAAGGAGCAAGCAGGCTCCGCGGGTCCGAGGCATCCATCCCTGTGCAGTCAGTTACCCAGGGCCCCTCTACCCTCAGGCAGGCTTCAGCGCCTGTGCTGTGTGCTCTGCGACAGCCCTCATGGGCAGCCTGGAGTAGCTAGGAGGGGAGGCCCAGGGAGAAACACCTCTGTCTCACGGGGGGAGTTCACTGCTGCCCTGTCCCCTCATAGGAAGCCCGACAGAGCTTGTCAAGGCCAGATCCTCAAGTAGGTGCCAGTGGAGCAAACAGAGAAAAGGGGGAACACTCTCTCCTGGAAGTTGACGCGGAAGGTGTAGAGGTGGCGCATGTCCTCCACTGCATAGAACGACACTGCCCCCACCTCCAGGTCTAGCGCCACCCTCACTCGCGACAGGTGCCCACAGTTGAGAGGCGTCCTCTCGGGGCTGGTCACCGCCCAGTATTGCCCATTGTTAAGTTGCATTGCCCAGACACCCTCCTCGGGGGTAAAGGGCGTGAGCCCCTTGCGACGCACACTCTCGCGGGCCACACCGAAGGCCCAGCCGTCCTTGGAGCCCACTTCCACCTCCCAGTGATGTCGTCCAGAGGAGAAACCACAGGATGCCAAAACGCGGGTGTTGGTATCGAAGCGGCGAGGATGGTTAGGCAAGTCCTGGGCACGCAGCCCTAGACGCACACTCTTTAGATCCAGGGACAAGATGAGGCGGGAGTTGGCCGTGTCGGGGTCCAAAGTGAGTTCCACTGAGGATAAAGAAAGGGAAAGATGTCTCCACACGCATTACTTGCATAGCCTCTACACACAGGGTACATTTCTTTCCCATTGCCCTGTCTTCCCTCCCTTGAGGGAAAGCCAATACCTGTTAAACCCTCCTCCCTCCACATCTGCTTCTTTAATTTCCTATTTTCTTCTTTTTCTCTTTCTTCAATTTAACAAACATGTATTAAAGTCTTTAACGGACACCTATTTAAATCTAAGAAATAAAGGGAGACTTATTTGGATCTCAATTTGAGCAGGTCAGCAAATCTGATTGCAAGGATTATTGTGGAGCCTGGAAGCTGGAGAAACCCTGAGCTTGCGAGCTGGGGGCAGGAGAATCAGGAGTTCAAAGCCATCGTCAGTTACATAACCAGCCTGAGGCAGGGTGTGTGAGTGTGTATGTGTGTGGCAGGATGTTTACAGGAGACCCTGTCTCAAAACAAGACAATTGGGGAAATTTGAAAATTAGATACAAAAAGCATCATCACTTTCTCTAGGTGTGGTAGTTCTGTTTTTGTTTGTTTTGTTTTGGGGTTTTTTTGTTGTTGTTGTTTTTGGTTTTTGAGACAGAGTTTTTTCTCTGTGTATCCTTGGCTGTTCTGGACTCGGCAACTAGACAGCTGTGAACTGCCATGTGGTTGCTGGGATTTGAACTCGGGTCCTTTGGAAGAGCAGCCAGGGCTCTTAACCACTGAACCATCTCTCCAGCCCGGTTCTGTTTTTTTGTTTGTTTGTTTGTTTGTTTGTTTGTTTAAGTCTGTTTCTTGTTTGGTGTGGGAGTCAAACCTATATTCTCAGCACCTGAGAGAGGCAGGAGGATATATGTGAATTGGGAGCAAGTCTCCTCTGCACACTCAGTTCCAGGCCAGTTGGGGCTATCCAGTGAGATCTGCCTTAAAAAAGAAAAAGAAAAGTCTGTCTCTTTAGAGATGTTTGTGGAAATACAGTATCTTTGTTTTCTTATAAAACTGGGCACAATATTTGTGAAAAGATATTCACCAACTGACAACTGAAGTGTATTATATAAACACGTTTGGCGCATGTGTTATGCTCTTCTCTCTCCTTTTGGGCATGTTTGAAAAGGTCAAAATAAAAAGCTACAGCATGCACTGAGTTGTAAACAATATTGTAGGACTTGTTCCAGACCCACTGTGGTGATTTGAATGAAAATGGCTCCCATAGGTTCATATATTTGCATATTTAGTCACCAGGGAGTGGAACTGTTTGGGAAGGATTGGGAGGTGTGGACTTGGAGAGGTTGTGTCACTGGGATTGGGTTTTGAGGTTTCAAAAGCTCAAGCCAGACCCAGAAACAGTCAATCTCTTTCTCTCTCTCTCTCTCTCTCTCTCTCTCCCTCTCTCTGCCTGCAGATCAATATGTAAAGCTCTCAGCTAGTGCCACAGCACCATGCCTGTCTGTTTTCAACCATGAAGATCATGAGCTAACACTCTAACACTGTAAGCAAGCCCCCAAAAGAGTTGCCTTGGTCATGGTGTCTCTTCACAGCAATAGAACAGTGACTAAGACACCCTGGAAAACCACAGAGATCAAGGCAGGTAAATAACCTTGCCCCTTTGTCACTTTCTTCCCAGCTGTGTGAGAGAGGCAGTGGATAATCAGCAGAAGGTGGGGGGTCTGGAGTGCAAAGTGTGATTTCAACTGCAGTAACCAGAAAAGCCTCACTGGGAGAGTATGTTAGAGCAAAGATCTAAAGGAAGTGAGAAAGCCAGCTATGTGACAAGAAAACCTGACCCTGGCTGTGGGATGGCCAGTGCCATGCAAAGGCCCTGAAGTTCATGTGTGGTTGGTGCATTCTAGAAGCAGCAAGGAGGGTGTATGGCTATATAATACGTCAAAGATCTGATATGCGATGAGATTCGATCTGCTAGGGCTTTGAAGGCCACAGAGGGGTGAGGGCATACTGAGTGAAAGGGGCCATTACAGGCTCCTACCCAGCTAAATCCTGTGCCCTTGCTTTCTTCCCATCAGTGTTGATCACACATCCTAGATCTCTACAGTCTCCCTTTGATTCCATTGTCCCCCTGTAATGAGCATAGTAAAAATTTAAAAATGCCTATATAAAAATAGCTTAGGCTTCACCTGATAACCAGAACCCAGTGACATCACTCACTCAAGGTAACCAGACACAGTCCTAGAACCCAGGTCTCCCATTGGACAGTATATCAGCAGAGACCAAGAGCTATGTTCTGCTCTGCACAGCTGGAGAAACTCCACCCTGATCTGCCCTGCAGCTGGAGCATCTCCCTCAGTATCCTGACCCTCGAATCAGAGACTTCTGTTAGAGACTGGACCTGACCTTCAGCCAAGATATGTCACATAGGTGAGTAGCCCTGGGGAGATAGGCTTAGGACTGTAGCTAGGAATTTAGAGTGTGACCCTTATGTGAGGACCTTCAGCATAATAAAATACAACTTTTATTATACTATGTCTATCTACCTTTTTGCTCTTGACATCCCCAGTCCCTCACACAACCCTCAACCCCCAAAGAGATCTTCCTCTGTTTAGGAGTGAAGATAAGAGTAGGTTTATCCAGGAAATTGAGAAGATTTCTCTCCCCCAAGCAACCTGAGGCCAAATTATTCCTGCTGCCGACCACCTACTGCTTATGAACCAATGGGCCCCACTGCCACCCTCCAAAGAAAGATTAGGATGAGCCGGGCCGTGGCACACACCTTTAATCCCAGCACTTGTGAGGCCTGGTCTACAAAAGCGAGACCAGGACAACCAGAGCTGTTACACAGAGAAACCCTACCTCGAAAAACCAAAAAAAAAAAAAAAAGAAAGAAAGAAAGATTAGGATGGGGGCAGAGTGATGGTCCTGAGGTGGATGGGCAAATGGAGTCAACCATTTGTAAAGCCCAGAGAGACAGCCTCTGGCAGGGAGCAGTTTCCCCACCTGGCCAGCCTTATACTCACAGTGGCAATCACCATTCATACCTTTCTCTTCTTTCTCCAGCTCTCCCTGGAGATCCTCTATAAAGAAACAAAGCAGAGCAAATGCACAGAACATGGGAGACTGCCTGGCCAGGAAACCTCCTCACCCCATACTTAAAACACTTCTGACTCTACATTCTCCAGAGGCTGAGTTGTAGGTACAGAGAGTCAAGACGGGAACATAGGGAGGATGTCCTAGCTCCACCTCTCCTCCTCTCCCTCTACTTCTAGAAATGGCCTGACCTGACCTCTCCTCCTGTAGCCTTCTTTCTACCCCCAATACTCCTCTAATCTGTATGTCCCCACTGGAAGCAGGATGGCCTGGGGTGAAACCCAGGGGAAGCTGTCATCACTGCCTCCCCACAACAATCTGGCTTTGCTGAGCACCAGCTCCAGTGTCCTATTCTCTGTTCAAGAAAGACCCTGCCTTAGGTCTCATGAACTACCAGGAGCATATCCCAATCCACCAACACTACCTCAACCAGCCCACACCCAGGCCCCTACCTTTGAACTTCTTCAGCAATCCTTTTAAGACAAAACTCTTGAGGGAAACATTCCACACTTTATTCTTCATCTGCGATGAGACTGTGGTTGGCTTGGAGCTAGGCACACTACTGCACCTGCAGGACAAGTCCCCCGAGGAAGTCCCAAGAACACCATCCCACTCCCGCTGCCCTATGATAATTAGGGTGGCTCTACAGTTTAGATACATGTAATCCTGAAGACCCATGAGTTAAAGCCTTGATTAACAACTTGTGTCACTATTGGAAGATATCACAACCTTTAGGAGGCAGGGCTTGGGGGAGGGAGTTACATGATTGGAGATTTGACTTTGAAGAGAATATCATCAAGCAGACAATCTTCCTCCCTCCCGCTGTTTCTCCTTCCCTCTTTCCCTCTCCCTCTCCTCATCACCTCTCTCTGTCTTCCCAGTTGCTTCTGTTTAGAGGAAAAGGGAAAGCCAACTTTATGCACGAATTCCCACAGCCAGGTGAGCCTTTGCCTCTAAAGGTACCCAGATAAGGATTAGGAGTTGGGAGTCAGGAGGTAAGAGATGATGTTGGAATAAAAAGAGAAAGCTTGATGGGACAGCAAACCAACTTGGGAAGACCGAGGAACTATCAAATTCACTCACTTGCTCAATGTGTTTTTGAACTCCTGGAAGAAAAGATGGAAGAAAATCAAGTCAGCATCATACAACCTCCATTCACCTTTGAGAAAACATGACTTGCCCCTTACCTGACTCACAGTAAATAAATCATGCCTGGCTGCTGAACACAGGTGACAGTGGTTTCCAGCTGTGGCTGGCTCCTGGATGTTTTGTCTGCTTGTAGTACCCTTCAATTCCCATCACAGATATGCAAAGCTTTTATTGTAAAAATCCTCCCTGGGTCTATCTGACAAGACCCACTGTTTACCACTAGCATGGTTACTACCCAAAACAAGCCACACTGCCTTGTTTTTCTGTTTTGTTTTGGTTTTTCTGGAACAGACTCTCTTTCTGAGACTGGTCTCACATTCCATATGGAGTAGAGGATGGTCTTGAACCTGTGATACTTCTAGTCCCACTTCCCAAGTGCTGGGATCCAGAAGTACACACACACATGGGCAACATATAAGTGTCTTTTCTGTAACTATGCTTGACCCTTTAGCAGTTTGTGAAGTTTATCTAAATATGCTGGTGACTTTTCATTGTTTTTGTTGTTGGTTGGTTGGTTCTGGTTTTGGTTTATTTGTTCTTTATAGAGATAGAGTCTCACTATGTGGCTGTGGCTATCCTGTATGTAACTTACTATTTATACCAGGCTGGTCTTGAACTCACAGAGACCTTCCTGCCTCTGCCCCCTGAGTGCTGGGATTAAAGGTGTGCGCTACTATGCCTGGCCTGGTGACTTTGTTTTAAATTGATTAATTATTTTTAAAAGTGTTTATGAGTGTTTTGCCTGCACATGTGCCTGTGTGCCACGTGTGCCCATGTAGGCCAGAAGAGGGTGTCAGGTCCCCTGAAACTGGAGCTACAAATTGAGAGTCTCCATAGGATTTCAACATGGCTCTAGGAGGTCTTGCCTTCCTCCCTTCCCTCTCCCTTGTAAACCATAGATGACATTCCTAAAGCTGGCCACCAAGGTCTGTTCCCTTATTTGGCCAGTTCCTCCTCCTCCTGAGGCTGACCACCAAGGTGCAGCTACCAAAGAATTGAAGTCCAGGGATCAAAACCCCACTTTAAGCCGGGCGGTGGTGGCGCACGCCTTTAATCCCAGCATTTGGGAGGCAGAGGCAGGCGAATCTTTGCGAGTTCGAGGCCAGCCTGGTCTACAAAGTGAGTCCAGGACAGCCAGGGCTACACAGAGAAACCCTGTCTCGAAAAACCAAAAAAAAAAAAAAAACCCACTTTAGGCTGCCTAATTAACATGCCCAATCAAAACAAGCCAACTGGACCTAAAAATGGGGTTTCCCCCTCTCCCTTTACAAACTACCATTTTCCTATGACCCTGTGTCCTCTATCCAGAGGCAGTCCTTTGTCCCTCTGGGGTAAATAATCTCCTTTGTGCTGAGAACTTGGTCTTGGTGTGTCCTGTGGGGACACTGGTCCTTTCACAGGTGGTGAGTCAACACTGGGAATCAAACAGTCAGTGCTCTTACCTGCTGCACCATCTCGCCTCCCCCACACCCTTTTTTTAAATGAAATAAAATAGCATAAAGCATGTTAGAGTGAATTACAGGTAGCTTTGTAAGGATCATTTTCTGAAAATTTTTTTCTCAAGTGTTTGCATACTAGAATAAATGTAAAATAAACTATAATGGCCTATAATCATGAAACTATTATCGCATCCCTTCTAGCCTTCCAATCCCAGGTGATTCAGTGGCCCTACCTCCAATCCCCTTCCTCATTGGATCTGATTATTCTCCCGGGGCATTTCCTAACACTGAGGGCAAATATCTCAAGGCTCTGACTGAGCCAGCCTCACCTGGAGGAAGTCTAGGTCCGGCTTCTGAGCTGTCTCCTGGATCTGGCTGCTGAGTTTGGACAGCTGAGTGATCTCACCCTCCAGCTGGGCCAGGTTCTCATTCTGCTTCTGTGTCACTTCCCGGGACAGCACCTCCAGTCGGCCTAGCAACCGACCCTCCTGCTCCACCAGGAAGGCCCGCAGTGCCTGGAACTCTGCTCCTACATTCTCCTTCTCTGCTGCCATCTGCTTCTGTCGAGGGAAGAGAAGAGGTTGACTTAGAGCTGAAGGGATCTGGACATAACATTAAGACAGGAGCTTTGAGGAGGCATCCCCAGGGCAGGGATGCTTCTCAGTGAGGCATACCCACAGGTGCATATTGTGTACACCCCTAGTTGAAATAGCCCAACCCTGTACACACTCAACACACGTTCCTCTCTCTCCTGCCACTGGTGTCTCCTAAGACCTGCACTCTATACTTACCTTAGGGCAACTTCAACTCCCCACAACTACCTCAAGCTGTAATTTCCTTTTGTAAAACATGAGAGGAGATAAATTAGTACCTGCAGGGCCACATGAGGGTTAAATCAGAAGTTGCTTTCTCTTCCTCTATATATTTATTTAATCACCTTTCACCCTTCTTTTTTTTTTTTTTTTTTTACTTTATTTTAGAGACAGGATTTCACCAAGTGGTCTGGCTAGTCTGTAACTTTCTATGTAGGCCAGGTTGGCCTTGAACTCACAGATAACTGCCTGAAGTGATGGGAATAAAGGTGTGTGTCCCTATGCCTGGTCCATCCTTTATTTTTGTTTTGTTTTGTTTCCCCAGACAAGGTTTCTCTGTGTAGCCCTAGCTGTCCTGAAACTCACTCTGCAGAACAGGGTAGCCTTGAACTTACAGAGATTCATCGCCTCTGCCTCCTGAGTGCTAGGATTAAAGGCCTGTGTCACCATACAGTTCCCACCTATATTTTTAAAGCACTATTTATAAAGGCTCTCTCTATATATAAAGGCTCCAATTCTGATGGAAATGCAAACTCAAAATGCAGAGCTCTGGAGGTGCAGGGAGAAAAGAAGAAAACTTCCTGTTAACAGAGGTACAACACAGCCCTACGGGACTGAGTATGTACACGCTGTACAAACTATTTTTTCTTTCTTTTTTTTTTCCAGACAGGGTTTCTCTGTGTATCCTTGCCTGTCCTTGACTCAATTTGTAGAGCAGGCTAGCCTTGAACTCACAGAGATCTGCCTGTCTCTGCCTCCCAAGTGCTGGGATTAAAGGCATGCTCCACTATGCCCAGCAGTTACACAGCTGTGAACTCCCATGTGGTGCTGGGATTTGAACCCGGGTCCTTTGGAAGAGTAGCCAGTGATCTCCAGCCCCAAACTCAATATTCCATTCTTTGCATTATCAGATTCAGGATTTCTCGTGTTTTTAGATGCACTCCTTCATTTCTTTCTTCCTTCCTTCCTTCCTTCCTTCCTTCCTTCCTTCCTTCCTTTCTTTCTTCTTACTTCCTTACACAAACACACTTACTTGTGTAGCAAAACCTCAATATAGTAAACAAGGACTCTCATGACTGTCAACATGTAAGCATCCTGTCCTCACAGGGCAAGCTCAATTATGAAAGGTTCTCTCCCAGGCAATTACAGAGGAAGGAAGAGATGGGTAAAAGAGGAGACTGTGAAAATGTGAACTAAGGAGCCCTGGGTTCAGATCATGGGTCCCAAGGCTTCCCACAATATACCTCCTCCATTCCAATCATCAGATATTGAACAGCAGGGCAGCAAGGAACGCTTTAATTCACTCACCCCGAACCAGTGAGGTCAGCACACTTCTTATTCCATTTTAGGATGAGGAGACCCATCCTAGTAGTTGCTAAGCTAAGATTCTAAGGCAGGGTGGCCTGAACTTAAAGTCTGAACCTCTGCTAACTATATGGCATTGACCCCCCCCAAGCAAAAGTGTTTATCAAAATAGCTCTCTCGCTGTCTGTGTCTGGTAGTGAATGTCTACAGTTGTAGCACTGAGGAGAAGGAAGCTCTGCAAGTACAAGGCCAGCCTGGACTACATAACAAGTTCCAGGCCAACCTGAGCTACATAATGAGACACTGTTAGGGACAGGCAAAGCAACATTGGTTCCCCAAAACATAACCCGGGTTCCTAACCACAGAAAGAACACATGATTCCAACTGGTTGGGCTAAAAAGCTGTGTGTCAGCTGACAATGATAGAACACACAGGGCAAGTCCCTAATCCCCAAATTCTGATTGGTAAGAATTGTAACTGTAACTTGGCACAGGTGCTTGTGGGTTTTGTGCTCATAAATCTAGCTTCAACCCCTGCTCTGGGCAGTCAAGACTCCCGAGTCCTTGTCTGGGAACCCTGATCGATCAGTGACCCTGTTCTTGTGATATGAATAATAAAAGGTTTTGCTGTTTCAGGAGCCTACCAGTGTACTCTCTCTCCTTCCTCATGATGCACAAAGGACACAGTGTAACAACAGCATCCTTAAACACTGGAGGAGGGAACATAGGGAGGAAGGGAGGAAGGGAGGAAGAGAGGAAGGGAGGAAGGGAGTAAACACATTCCCTTTATCTTGCCACATGATGCCCTCCATCTTGTTACGGTTCAGTAAGAAGGCTCTCGTGAAGCACTAAGCAGCTACTGGCACCATCTGTTTAGACTTCCCAACCTCTAGAACTGTAAACTACATAACCGTTGTTCATCATTGCTGTTATTGTTTATATAGCCTTGCTGTCTGGAACTCATTATGAAGAACAGGCTGGCCTCAGACTCACAGACAACCTTCTGTATCTGCCTCTTCGGTTCTGGAATTAAAGGTGTGAGCTACCATATCCAACTAAACTATAAACCTTTTTTTTTTCTTTTTTTCCTTTCTTTGGTTTTGATTTTTCTTTTAAGGTTTTTTTCAAGACAGAGTTTCTCTCTTTAACAGCCCTGGCTGTCCTGGACTCACTCTGTAAACCAGGCTGTCCTTGAACTCACAGAGATCTGCCTGCCTCTGCCTCCTGAGTGCTGGGATTAAAGGCACCATGCCCAGCAGTTTTGGTTTTTCGATACAGGCTTTCTTTGTGTAGTCTTGGCTCTCCTACCAGGCTGGCCTCGAACTCACAGAGATCTGTCTGCCTCTGCTTCCTCTGCATACTCCACCACAGCCAGGTGTGTATTCTTTAAAAAGCACATAGTCAATGACATTGTGTGACTAACAGACCGAGAAAACTGTAAACCGAAGTATCCTAATCTTGCTGTTGTTGACACTTGGAGCCAGATAATTCCTGGCTGTGGGGACTTCCCTGTGCATTATGGGATATTTAACATCTAAGATCCCTGCCACTAGGTGCCAGTGACACCCTCAGTGCTGACAACCAAAAATACCTCTAGATATCACTGGATGATCCTTGGGGTAAGGACATTTCAGGCGAGAGTACCCTCCCCTTCCTACTTCTCTCTTCCAGCCCACATGACATATACAATTATAAAAGCCCTGTTCAGCAGAGCAACAGAGGTAGGTTTCCCTGTTGCTGTATGTAAGAAGAATGAGGGACTGGTGGCTCAGTGACAGAGCACTTGCTTGACTGTGTAATGCCCTGGTTTGGATAGGTTGAGGGAGGCGGCTTGGGAAAGAACAGAAATGGGAGGTGCTAAGCAATGTCCTGGGGAGGAGGGTCAGAGACTTCCTCCAAGTTGCCCAGGCTATAGAGAATGCCCTCTTAGTTGCAGATGTAAACCAAAGAGCTATGGACTTTCCCTTTCTCCAGCCAAGGTGAAACAAAGGTGTGGATGGGGGAACTCTGCTTTGGGAAGGGAAGTGAATGATCAGATGGGAAAGTCTGGGATGTCCGATGGATGCAGGTATAAAGGCTGTTAAGAGTAAGGAGGGAGTCGGGTGTGGTGGCGCACGCCTTTAATCCCAGCACTCAGGAGGCAGAGGCAGGCAGATCTCTGTGAGTTTGAAGGCAGACTGCTCTACAAATAAAGTCCAGGATAGTCAGGGCTGTTATACAGAGAAACCCTGTCTTGAAGAAAAAAAGAAAGAGAGAGTAGGGAGAGGAGGAGAGGAAGAGAGGGCCAGGCATGGTGGCACACAACGTCTATCCCAGCACTAGGGAGATAGAAGCAGGTGAGTCTCTGTAGGTTTGGGGCCAACCTGCTCTACAGAGCAAGTTCCAGGACAGCTAGGGCTGTATAGAAAAGACCCTGTCTAAGACAAAACTAAACAATAATAACAACAAAAAGCCCAAAGAGGAGCCTGGGCCCCATAGTCTTTCCCTTCCTAACCTAAAGAATAGAGGGTTTGTGCTGGCTAGATGTCTCAACAGATAGACTGTTGGTTTATAAGCCTGGCAACCTGAGTTCAATCCCTAGAGCTTACTTCAAGGTGGGGAGAGTAGGAGCTGACACAAAGTTGCCCTCTAACTTCTACATGCAGTGGCACATGCATCCAACATCAGAAATACAAATGAATAGATAGATAAATAGATAATTCTTTTAAAGAATGAGAGGGTCCTCCAGATCTCTCCCTCTAATCCCCAGCTTCATGAACAAATGATTTTGCCTTAAAAGGGCCTAATGATTCCTTTCATTCATTCAGCACCATTTATTCATTTATTTATTGAGCTAAGAACTGAATTGGTAAGTAGAAAATGACAGTGACTCATGTTTGTCCATAGTAACCAAAATGAGTCCCACTTTCCTTTCCTTCCAAATTGGAGGTGCTGGACACCAGAGAGGCCACACAGAACCAGAGTCCCCAAGCCTCCTCTGCCATAGCCAGGAACAGCTCTGGCCCCTCCTCAGCATCTTCTCCCTTAACCTCTAATTCTTAAGTCAAAGCTCTGAAAACAACATTTTCCCACTGTTCTTTTGTGGTAGAACATGCCTCAGGCTGATGTGTGGTTCCTATTGTATTCATGTTCCCATTTAATATGATGTGTTTCTCTGAAGAAACACTAATGCACTCAATTACAAGATGCAACTACAGGTTTTAAAGCTATTGGCTTGTTACAAATGACTGTACATCCTAAAGATTATTTGAACAGAACCTTTCACAAGCTCTAGTTTGTATTATAAGTTAGGTAGTCAACCTTCATAATGTATCATATTATCTTTGTGAAATCCACCCTACTGTTTCAATACATGAGACACACACACACACACACACACACACACACACACAGTCGTACATTCACTCACACACTCACAACACACACACACACACACACACACACACACACACACACACACGTGCATACACGTACACTGCCCTGGGCACCCACAACCCTATGCCCCTCACACTTGCACTCACCAGAAGCTCCTTGCTCTCCCTCTCTTCTGTAGACCGGAATGCTTCATAGTCTTCCAATTCTTTCTTCAAAGTCCTCAGCTTAGAATCCAGCAGCTCCTGTGGTATAAAGGAAGACACTGTGGTAACAGAATTCTGCAAACCCTCCTCTCCTGTACCTTCCTAGAGACATCCAGGAGAAAGCCAAGATTCTGCTCTTGGCGCAGGAGACCGGATAGATAGCATCTGTAGCTGTGGGGTGAACATAGCCCGTGCAGACTAAGCCAATCGCTGCAGAGCAAATGCCAGGGAACTTCAAAGGCCCAGGAGTCTCACGTCACCAAGGGTATCAGCTGCACTGCCTGCGCTGAAACTCAAGACTCCCACATTGGTTCAGTTCACCTGGTCTCCTGCTGTTCTCTCAAGCAACAGAAAGCATACATGTAGGAGGGTTGGAGCGTGACAGGAGCAAAGACTGGGGGCTGCACACACCTCAGGTGCGTGCAGCCCAGCAAGGGACAGACAAAGGGGAGGTGCCCAGAACCATGGGCTTCACAGTTCTTGAGGCAGACCACCTAACCCAGGAAGCCTCGTAGTGGTCCTCTATGAAGCCAGTTCTTTCAGTGCCACGTCCCTAGGAATGGAGTAAGAGTGAAGGCAGAGGATATGTGGGCGTGACAAACAGATTTTCTCCTAGGCAGACTTACAGTAATGGTGGGAACTTGGGAACAGACAAGAAGAAACTTTCAAGTCCTTGGGGCCGCCGGGCATCGGGGCTTTTAGGGACGACAGGAGGGAAAACCGCAGATTAGAATGAAAGGAGATAGGAGAGCGGTGGGGGCTCTGCTGTAGTCCCGCTCCCTGTAGTCTGCAAGGAGAGCAGAACCAGGGGTCCGGGAGATCCTGCACCCACCTGAGCCTCCTGCACCGCCTCCTCCAGCGGCAACACGGCATGTGCACGGTGCTCGCGGGCGCGGTCGCACACCACGCAAATGGCACGTCCGTCGTCTTGGCAGTAGAGTTTAAGTTGCTCTCCGTGTTGCAAACATCGTGCAGCCGCCGTCCTGGCCTCCACCGCTGGGGTTCCGCTCTCCCCGGAGACGACCGGGGGCAGGCTGAAGCGACGAAGCAGCGAGGCCACCGCGGCCAGCTGTCGGTTGGGCCGTAGCTGGCTGGGGCGCGCTGGCTCGCGGCACTGCGGGCAGGGGAGTGGGCAGGGCAGCGTGCGGGTCGCCGTGCCGGTCCCAGCTCTGGGACTCTCCCAGCAGCGGGTTATGCAGGCCCGACAGAAGCTGTGGCCGCACTCGACAGACACAGGTTCCCGGAAAAACTCTAGGCAGATGGAGCAAGTCGCCTCGCCTTGAAGCTCTGCTGCCAGCGCCAGTGCCTCGGCCCCTGCATTCGGCCCGGTCCGTGGCCCCACTGTCGCCATCCGTGCCCTTGGTACATCCGAGTCCTGTGGCACTGGGGAGGTCCCTGGACGCTACCGAACGCTCCAAGCTGGGCTGGGCTCCGAGTACCCACTGGGCGACGAAGGGCGGGGCCGGCACCGGGCAAGCTGAGACGTGAGCTGAGTGAGGGTGCACCCAGCTGGGAGTGGAGGCAGGTGGTGCTCTTTCCCTGGGCTCCCATAGCCACCACCCTAGCCCGGGACCTCACTTTTGTCGACCCCCCTCTTCCACAGCCTCTCTAGGCCGCTCCAGTATGACCCACTCAGCAGGAAGGAACTATCTGGGACCTGTGAGCGCGCAAGCCTAGTTGGGCTCACTTCCAGTTGCTGACCTAAGGCCTGGCTCCCAGGGCGCGGTGTCTGGTTCTCCACATACCAACTCATCCTGGCACTGCGCTGAGCTAAACTTAGGGTCTGGAATTTGGCTCTACCTCCTCACCCTAAGTGTGGCCTTTTGTCCCTCTTTGTAACTACATCTCTTACAGTTCTTCCCCCTTTACTTTTGAACAAGTAACAACCATTTTTTCTCACTTCATTCAGTATTATTCCACACACATCCCAAACCTCTCTGTCTCTCCAGCTTTTGTACAGATGGGTTCCACGGACCCTTTTCGGAATTGCTTCCCTAGCTCTTGTTTCGCTCTGGAGGCCACTAAGCTCAGGCTTCCTCCTCTACCCCTCTCAAAACTCCTCTTGCCAACATCACCATCCACACCTACAACTCTAACCCAAAGTTTCAGACCTCTCCTACTCTCTGGTAGTCTGTCCTCTCTGACCGCATTTTCTACTTCTCCGACACCCAGGACGCTACATTCTCCCTTTCTTTCCAGTCTATGGCGTCCTACTTTCTTCTTAGCGTCTGTTGTCTCCCACTCCACTCCTTGCCCTGGCTCAGTCCCTGGACCTCAGTCTCAAAACTGTGATCGCTTCCACTTTTTTGACTTTTGAGAACCCTCCAGAGCTGATGTCTTCACAGTATACATCGGAGCCCTCTGCTCAAATCCCACCAGTGGCTACTCTCAGTAAAAAAAAAAAAAAAAAAAAATGAAGTCCTCTGTTTTAGGAAATATGTATTAATATTTTAAATTGATACTTATGATTCTTAAAGCAGTGGAGTTATCCCTTAGCCCACTACTTATAAATAAACACACAGAGACACCTGATGGATTTTAACAAGCCTTAGCCTGGATTATGATATCTTGACCCATCTAAGCTAGTTTTTAATTCTAAAGCCCCAATATATACATATGTCCCCTTGGGCTGTTATTCTCCACACTATGCCAATGTTCCAGGCCACATGGAATAATGTTCTCTCTAATCCATGGCCTATCCTCTCCTTTCCCCCCTGGTGCTTCTTCCCTGCTCCAAAAGCTCACCCACCTCTCTCTTTGTCCAATCAGAGGCCTAGCATTTTGTTAAAGCCAGTCAGAGACAATGGTTAGCAATCAAAGTAACAGCATCACTTGGGATATGTGCATATGTCCTCATACAGCAAGGGGACCTCTGGGAGCAGATTAATTAACAGTTAGAATACATAATAGATCATCACATCAGTCCTCATAATAGCCTGAAGACTCCACCTGCTCTTTGCGCCCTGATCCTATACCCATGCCTCCTTGTCCTCATCACCTCTGATTTTTGGTGTTGACTACAATGAAGCCCGGTGGGTCTTCTTGATATTCCCATGTGTCACAAAGACTCCTGTGTGGCTCTTGTTTGATTCTCCTTCTCCATCATGGAACATTTAATTTTTCTGCAAACTCAACTACAAGTATTCTTTTTTTTTTTTAAATATTTTATTTGTTGTATAAAAAGTGTTCTGTCTGCATGTATGCCTGAAGCCCAGAAGAGGGCGCCAGATCTCATTATGGACGGTTGTGAGCCACCATGTGGTTGCTGGGAATTGAACTCAGGACCTCTGGAAGAGCAGCCAGTGCTCTTAACCTCTGAGCCATCTCTCCAGCCCAAGTATTTTTAAGATAAGGAACAGTAAGTCAGTTGAAGAAACAAGTGAATCCCTTGTTAAGGAATTCCACCAGTTTCAGGCACAGGACAGTGAGCAGGGTCAGTACACCTAAGGCCCTTCTGGATTACCAAGAAGTCAGAGTAATGGCACCAAGGACCTTCAGTGATGTGCTATTTGCTGGAGCTGGAGCTGGTGGCACAGACCTGTAATCGCAGCCTTGAAGGGCATAGGATAGGAGTTCAAGGTCATTTCTGGCTACAAGGCCACTTGAAGGTCAGATTGGGTTTTATGAAACACAGCTTCAAAAAAAAAAGGTTATTTCTGTAGACCATAGCCCCCAAGTAGCTCTTTTTTTTGTTTTGTTTTTCAAGACAGGGTTTCTCTGTATAACAGCTCTGGCTGTCCTGGACTCGCTTTTGTAGACCAGGCTGGCCTCGAACTCACAGAGATCCGCCTGCCTCTGCCTCCCAAGTGCTGGGATTAAAGGCGTGCGCCACCACCGCCCGGCTGCAATTTTTTTTTTTTACTTGATCACTTTTTATATTCTTTAAATCTTTCATCCATACACAATATGAAATCAAATGTGGCAAAGACCTCTTCAGTACATGGCAGGGCAACTGACTTCTAGGGACGCCATACTGAATCAGTTTGATTAGTTTACATTGACCTGTAAATATTACCCAGACACACAAAAAGCTCTTTACCTCCCTTGGATCCCAGTGGGCCAGTTCCTGGGCTTGTCCTGCTGATCTGTCTTCTTGCCAAAATCTGTATAATGTGCTACCTACATCCTTTAGATTTCCTTTCAAATGCTACCTTATCCACAAAGCCTACAGATCATCACACACAGGTTTTTTTATTTGTTAACAGGGCCTCATGCTTAGTAGCCCTTGAGACCTTAGCACAACTGACTCCATGATGGAAATCTACCATTCAGGCTGTAAGACTCAGCACTTAGCACCACCTGCCAAAACTGAAATAAAGGCCTCATCCATCACAACCCACATAGTTTTGAGAAAGTCTCAAAATGTACTAACCTTGCTTTTTGGTTTCTGTAGTTCCCCTTCTGGCTGACTGTTTTTGTTAACTAAAGTATGTCAACCCAGAACTTGATTTTTGTGCTTAAAAGCTCACCCTGAGAAAGGCTCAGGGCTACACTGGAATCCTGAACACCCAGTGTAGTAGCCAGCAAGCTAATGAAGACTTTCTATTTGTTTATATCCATGTTTGAGCAGTCTTCTCCAGTGAGTACCCCGCAATAATTTAAACTTAAATTTCTAAAAAGAGGGGCTAGAGATGATTCAGTGGGTAATAACAATCAGTTCTCAGCACCTGTTAGAACTGTAACTAGAGTTACACGGGGTGGAATGCCTTCTGACCTCCTTCGGCACTCATAGTGCACACACATACACGCTAGCAAAACACTTTCATCACATAAAATAAATAAATCTTTTTTTTTAATTGAGCATTGGAAAACCTGCTTATCACCTATGCACTTTCCCCATCTACAGCAATTAACTTCATTATTTCATTTAAACATTTTATATTTTACTACACTATCTTGCATTTAAAACAAAAAGCCTACATATCTTTCACTTTCGGGTCGCGGTTCTATTTTGTCTTAATTGCCTGATGAGTGAGTCTCTCACACCCCCACCTTTTCCATCCTCTTCCCAGTTTCTGGTCCGGAAATCTGTCCGCCTTCGGGTAATGCAAGGAGATGAACGGCTTCTTTAGTGAGGGTCAAAGGAAAACTCCAGAACAGCCCGTGGTTGTATACAGTCAGAAGCCGTGAACTACGCAATCACTAGGGAACCTCTGAGAAAATTCAAAGAGTGAGTGGGGATGTAGCTCAGTGGTAGAGCGCATGCTTTGCATGTATGAGGCCCCGGGTTCGATCCCCGGCATCTCCAGTGAGTAACGTTTTTCGCGTGTTTTTGTTATTTTAAATTTACAAACAGAGCACACATCCAACAGCTGCAGAAACCCCCAAAGGGCTGGAGACAGCGTGGATTATTGGCGGTAAAAGACTTCACTTCTCCCAGCTCGGGACTACTCATGACAAAATTCAAAATTCGAGGTTAAGTAACCCAGTGAGATCTTACGGCGTGGATATTTATTTCCTTCTCAACCCTGTGAGCTTCGGGAGAGGAGCATAGGGAAACACACACACACACACACAAAATCCCTGGTGTTGTTAGAAAAAAGTAAGCAGAAAATGGAAGAAAGGAGATGGATAATCTGGCGGCAACCATTGGATTTAAAATGCTTGAGTTTTGTATCTCTATCAACTTCTGGGTTCAACGCCAAACTATGAATTGACTTTTTTCTCCGAACATAGTTCTGGAGAAATAAAGAACCCTGTGAGCAGGCGCCCGGCTAGCTCAGTCGGTAGAGCATGAGACTCTTAATCTCAGGGTCGTGGGTTCGAGCCCCACGTTGGGCGCATGGGGATATTTTTAAACTTCACCAAAGGAAACAAAACAGCAGTACGTATTCCAAATTCATACCTTGCCACAGGCACTCTGGAAAATAACAATAAATGACCCTCTGGAAACTTAACATCGAAAGTAGTCACAGTCACTTTCCCAAATGCTTCTTCGTCAGCTGTCTATCTGTCACCTGCTTGTAAAGTAGCAATTTTGTTGTGGCAAAATATATTCGATATCTATCGTTTTAACAAATATTTCCTTTTTAAAAATTAAACCCTGAGCCGGGCATGGTGGCGCACGCCTTTAATCCCAGCCCTCGGGAGGCAGAGGCAGGCGGATCTCTGTGAGTTCGAGGCCAGCCTGGTCTACAGAGTGAGTCCAGGACAGCTAAAGAGAAACCCTGTCTCGAAAAAACCAAAAAAAAAAAAAAAAAATCAAACCCTGTGCCTTGCGTGCGGTATGCAAGAGTTCTGCCAACTGAGTCACAGCTCCAATCCTTATCTTAAGTATGTTAACTGTACAGTTCCGTAGCATTAACTACATTCACATTGCTGTTCGGCTTTCACTGTCATTCTTCTCTAAACCAGCGGACCCCTTTCCTTGTTTCTTTTTCTTTTTTTTCCTTTCCTTTCCTTTCCTTTCTTTCTTTCTTTTTCTTTTCTTTTAAATTTTCCTTCAGTATTTCGAGATAAGAGTTTCTCTATGGAGCCCTGACTGTCCTGGAACTCAGACAGTAGACCAGGCTGGCCTCAGACTCAGAGACCCGCCTGCCTGCCTGCGTGCACCACCGTGCCTGTCCCATGGTACCTTTTTCATCTGTCCAGACAAATCTGTTTATTAAACACTAACTCCCCACAACCATCTTTACTTGGCTCCTGCAAATGCCATTCTACTGTTTTTATAAAATCTATTATTTTTCCGAGAGCCATCTAATTCAGTCAATTAAGTGTGAGTGAGTGTGAGTGTGTGTGTGTGTGTGTGTGTGTGTGTGTGTGTGTGTGTGTGTGTG